>VZZY01024557.1:81862-100305 GCA_013400335.1 Eurystomus gularis | reverse complement strand
CTGGGCACTCGTGAGACCACACCATAAGTACTGTACCCAGTTCTGGGCACCACAGTACAAGAAGGACATTGAGGTGCTGGAGCAGGTCCAGAGAAGGGCAACGAAGCTGGTGAAAGGGCTGGAGAGCATGCCCTATGAAGAGCGGCTGAGGGAACTGGGTTTGTTTAGTCTAGAGAAGAGGAGACTGAGAGGAGACCTCATTGCCCTCTACAACTACCTAAAAGGAGGTTGTAGCGAGGCTGGTGTTGGTCCCTTCTCTGAAATTAGTAATGACAGGACGAGGGGAAATGGCCTCAAGTTGCGTCAGGGGAGGTTTAGATTAGATATTAGAAAGACATTCTTCACTGAGAAGTAGTTAGGCACCTGAATAGACTGCCCAGGGAGGTGGTGGAGTCACCATCCCTGGAGGTGTTTAAAGAACAAATAGATGAGGCGCTTGAGGATATGGTGTTGTGGTTAGAGAGGATTTGGTGTAGTGGTGTAGCGGTTAGAGTGATGCTAGGAGAAGGTTGGACTTGATGACCCTGGAGGTCCTTTCCAACCATAATGATTCTGTGAGTCTGTAATGGTATCAAAGATATCAAGACTTAATATTGATTTACTTTCTAATGATGTACATGTTTCTTGCAGTGCTTTGTACTTAAATGGGTATTTCTGAGTCCAAACCATGTTACAAGTAAGCACATATTTTTCAAAAACACCATGGGTGTGATCTTACTTCTATTGCGGTCAGAAAGATTATGTTTAATGGACTCAAAGAACATGATAGCATCTTATTTAAGTGCCGTAGATATAGAAACCTAAAATTAAACCAGGAGGTAAATTTGAAATGAGCAAAATGAAGCAGTTATTCTCTCTATATGTAGCTAAGTCAAGGAATTGCTTCCTGCACGACGCTGTGGGTGCTACATGTTTTCAATAGTTCAAAAAGCAGCTGTACAAGTTTGCTGAAGATAATCAGTGATGGGTCTCTAATTATAAGAACATGACCTGTGATTTAAGAAATCTTTGAACTGTAGATGGATGTAATCCATGATGCTGCTGAAGACAAGTTTTGCTACCTACCTGCTTGTTTCCTAAAGTTGCAAGTTTCTGCTATTTGTTATCCTCAAAGAGTGGCTGCTATGTTTGCTAGGCCTTTCATCTGTTAGAACGAAGCTAGTTTTAAGTTCCTCTGTACCTTCCAAACATACTTACATCTAAATGGAACTAAAGTAAATAATATAACTGATACCTCCCAAAACATAACAATACCCTGAGACACTATCAATGAAATTTGTAGTAGATAAAAGAGACTTTCCAATTTGTAATAAGGACAGGGATATATGAAGTAATTCTCTAAAGTACTAAGGAGTTTCCATACTTATGACCATAGTAATTCATCCAACAGATTAACTAAGTGTTTTAATACTGATTATACTTGCAGCAGCATCAAGCCCCTGCTTGCTAATACTATAGCTAAGGAATGTGGTAGCACACAGTTAACTATGGAATGCAATCAAGGACAAGTGAAAATCTGGTAGTAAATGTCAGTCAGAGATAAAGAATATGGGCTTTCCAGGGTAGAGATTATAATTATACAGAGATTATTTTGATAGTGCTTCCAAGTTGATTATGATAGCAGAATCTGTGTTTTTTCCCCAGTGGTGGGCCAAAAGAGATTTGCTTATTCTTCTTTTTTTTTTTTTTTTCTCTGCTGCAAAGGAAGGAAGTCTTCCTTTGAAAAAAGTCAGTGCTGGTTGATTTTCTGGTGATGTTTGGTACTTGCATTACCTGAAGGAGGTTCTACCTAGGAGGTAATAGTAAACTGAATCTGGCACAGAATCAGTTACTGTGCCTGCAACCAAAGAAACACTTGTGGTACTGGTTGTTTCTGTGAAGAAGGACTCCTACTGTTACAACAGATCTACCAGGGTATGAACATATGAATTTGCTCTTTCCTCATACTTCCGAAATTGCTGTTGTTTGTCTGATAAATCTTGTATAAGCTGTGAGACCTTGAACTGAGAAACTAGTAGAGTTGTAAGAATATACCTAACTGGAATTTATTGTCTAGCTAACTCCGTGTTGCTCTCTGACCAATCATGCATTCTAATCATATAGCTGCCAGAACCATATGTCATATCATGTGTATTAATTTTCCTTAAGTGATCATAATAGTAACTTACACCTACCTGCTGTAGGTGATGCTGAGGGTAGTGTCCTATAACATAAAGTATTGCCCTTCATTGTTGTCTGAGAGGACATGTGGCCTAGAATCACTTCCTTTGGTCTGGTGTCCCAGGAAAACTCTGCAAGGGTTTTAAAATGACCATTTTTAACCCTTTCATTTTAATGAAAATTCAAATGGAAAATGGAACTACATCCTTCACTTATCTTTGAAAGGTTAATAATCAAGACAATTAATAGTGCTTGTGTCCCACCTTTCTGTTCAAAGCCTTTAGGATAGTACCAGAATTTGAGCTCAGGCCTCCACTTTTTTTCTACAGTAAATAGTACCATGAAGGACATATAGAGTTTCCGATACTGCCTAGTATCTATACGGTATTTGGTCATTTGATTTGTGTTTCTGAGAGGCAGTTTCTTCTGTTTCTTAGCGTCACATTCACCCACAGGCTTGCCCACAGCAGTTCTACACCTTTGAAAATATGTAACTGTAGAAAAGATGTAACTGTATCTGTTCAATCAATTTTTTGGGTTGTATATAATTAAGAAGGGAGAAGGCCTTTTGGATTGTTCAAAATGTCCTTGATAATATGAAGATCACACTACTATTTTAAAGTCAGTTTTTCAGCACTATGAAGGCACCAAAGCACTTAAGATGGATATTGTAGCAATGATGTCGCTTCGGTAACTGGAAAGTATATTCTGGGTGGGCTGTATTGATCTTCTATGTCCTCCTGTGGGAGGAACCCTGCTGTGACTGTTTTCTCTGATGAGACATCCCCTAGCTGTCTATCAGCAAGACCAGATTTGTGGTATAAGGAACAAAAGCAAAATGGTATCAAATAAGTTGTTATAATAATCCCTTGTATCTCTCTGCGTTGTCTTTATGAATTCATAATTTAACTGTAATGATTTCAGGTAGTAACTAAGCCCATAAAATTCTAACTAAGTTCAACATTTCATCTGAATTCGACTTCTTTTTTATATTTATTATCACTTTAGGAAAACAATTGAAGCTGTTTCTAACATGTAAGATGAATCTGTTTGGTTATGATAGCAACTGCTTGGGACTGTGTAATAACAAATCAGCAAAACAGCACAACTAGGAGGGCTAGAGTGAGATATAAGAGGATCTGAAAGATGGGGCTGTTTCAGAAGTTTGTTTGCATATATGGAATATAGGCTGGACTTTTAGTTTGACACATTATCAATACAACGTTGGGACTATTCAAACATGGTGTTTGGTTTGTATCCATTTGCAAAGAAAAATGTAAATGTAAATAGAACAGGAAATCAAGCTGCATATTCTTCTGTCCTGTGAGACAGATGGACATGACTTCTGCATTTATTTTATTGTGGACACAGACAAACTAACAATGAATTCCTTGAGTCTTGGAGGCGCTACAGATGGTATTGTAATTCCTTAGACACATAATATAGTTTTATACATGGAAGATGGTAAATATTGAGTGTCCATACTGGCTCTGCACAATTAATCTTGGTTTATTCAAATTAAAAGTAGTGCTAGACTTCTTGTGGCAGTTACAGCCAGAAAAAAAATGGGTTTGCCAGAGCAGTTTGCAACAAACTGCGCCTCAGGGTCTAGACCCTTGGCCTGTTTAGTCTGGGCTTTCCCCCTCAGCCAAGTAGAATGACCACAGAGCACACCTGACTAGGGTATAAATGGAGCCCTGCCTAAGAACCCGTGGAGACGGTTCTTCGCAGAGCAGTGGGCCTGGCAGTCGGACCCTCCCCTTGGACAGGCTGTCCAAGGATACTTCCACAGATTGAGCGAATCTCCATGGATTGAGTGAGCTTCACCCCTGCCTTTGGTGAGTGATAAATTTAGGCACTCGTGTGGGAGGTTTCCCTTTAGTAGTGAGTGCATGCCTATGTTGGTTTGTCTTTCCTCAAAGTTTAGCAATTAGTTGTGCAGCAGATGTATTCCCGACAGACATCGAAACTCATGTTTTGTCATTAGGAGTGCTGGGTCAATAAACCCCCATTTTGACAGCTGCTGCTGTCTGTTTTGTGGGTGCCTCTGTGACATTCCTCCTCACATCACTCAGCCATTTGATTACAGAAGACAGAAAAACATATATTCATGTAGAAATGGATATAGAATACTAAACCTATGAAGCTTAATAGTCTGGTGAGGTGATATTTTTCATATGTGGCTAAAGGTCCCTGTGCTACGAGGTGAAAGATGCTACAGCAGGAGAGGAGTTGGAGTTATGGATAAAGCATTAGGAGAACACAACATGGGCAAAAAGGTGGCTTTGAAACTATTTTACACTGTGGGAAATACTGTAATGGAAGTGATGGCCATATTACAGCTCTGAACTTGCCTTTGGGAAAAGAGTAGCAAAAATCAATGTGATTAAGTAATGACCTGTCAACATCTTGTTTGGTCCTTGGGTAGGAAAAGCCTTTTCTACATTGGATAAAATGTGCAGATGTAGATCTACATAGTAAATTATTTGCTTAGCAAGCAAGAAGCAGTAATCTACTCTGCAGATTAGTTTATTATTCTGTGTCATGTCTTAAACTGCTACTCACATGTCAGAAATATTCTCAATCTGCAGTGTAGAATGTAATAAAATCTCAACTCCCACAACTACAGGCTTTGCATATTTAATTGAAGCATACCTATTTAGAGGAATAATGATCAGTGGCCGGAGGAAATTAATAGTGTACTCAAGATATGTAATGTCACCATGACTCTTAACTAAGAATCTTCAAAGCAAAGTGTGCCTCTAGGAATGCCGGTAATTTACCTACTGAACACTTTAGTTCTAGAAAGAAACCAGTGCTCAGGAACTTTCTTTAGAAAGCATAACTTCACAAGTTACTTTAATTTAGCAACCTGGCTGGTGATGTAGGTAAATATCTAAGATCCTAGATATTTTAATGCTATATACTTATTCCAGTATACTGAGTGTTTAATATACTTACTTTTGTGGGGCTGAGAATGTACATGGGGTGATGTTGCAACCCATCACCTTAGGGAGACTCAGGGAGATGTTGATGTGCTCCTTCAGCCTTGCTGCCTTTGCCAGCAGGCTGTAAGGGAGCGATGGATTGCCCTAAGCACACTTCTACTGTGAAAGGTTGGGAGGGCTGGCACTCTTGGGCTTACCAGGAGATACTAGGGCACTTCATCTAGATGAAGACCTTGCCACCCAGTGAGACTATTCACATGGTTATAAAGAAGGAACTTTATTTTTTCTGTTCAACTCCTCTACTGGAAAAATGTTTATTTAGAGCACTTTTCATTCAGCATATGTTGCATGCATTTAACAATAGTAATGACTGGTTGAAGTGCTGGGGCCTGCGTTGTGGGCCCTGGGTCAGAGTTGATCTGTGAATGAGTCACATCCTAGCAGAATGTTTTGGATTTCCTATTGGCTTCATGTTCCAGAGGCAGAACTTGACCCACCTGTGTCTCTGTGGCTCTGCCCTCACCCAGGTGGTCATGGTTGGGGTGGTGGGCGAGGCCAAGATTATATTAACCAGGAGCTGAGTACTTGAAGGTGCTTTCTGTTGGTTGTGCCTTCTGTTGGGGCTGGCTGCATCTTGCTGAGCTTTCTTGGTGGTGTCCTTCTATGTGAAGGGCCACTAAGGGAGCCACCTCTGTCAGTTGTGTTCAGCAGGCAATGCTGGCACCACAGTGGGGAACGAAGCTGATGATGGCTGAACTAGCACAAGGCTGGTAAGACTGAGTTTTCAAGCTTTGTGAAAACAAATATCATAAAAAATATAAACAAGTATTTGTCTGTAAATCACTGTAAAAGGGGGGTGAAGGTATGTGGAGCGTGCGTGGAGGGCAACATAGAGAGGGTTGACTTCCAAATGTGGTGTTGAATTTGCTTGAAAAGGCCAAACATATGGTCTGAAATGCATGAAGTTTAATCTGATCATCTTGTTTTTCCTAGTTATTTTCTTATTCTTATATGAACTATGTTTAAATATTTAATTTGAATATTAGCCAGAATTCAGTCTTCAGTGTGGTTTTACTTTGATGGAACACCTGTATATACAGTAAATGCAAAATGATTGACACACCAAAAAACCCCTCTGCTTATGCTCTCTAATGTTGTTCTGGGAGTATTTTGTAGCAACAGCTATTTGACACAGTCCTTTCTTATCTTTTTTTATGTTTCATGTCTAAGCTTTATTAAAATTTTCCATGCATATCTACAACATGAAGCTTCCTTAAAGTATTACTGAAGTAATTCTCAGCCCTTCATGAAGGAGATGGGGAAGGCAAGCTTATTGTGGCTCTGTGTATGTGTATTCTTGCTAGATTCTTGGTTATTATTTAGACTGACCTACAGTTCCTAAAAGCTGGCATGCTCAGTTTACTGATTGGAAAATTCTAAATAGTCACACTTGTCACCAAAATATTTGTGTTTAGGCATACATATTTATATTTAAGTGTGTATTTTAAAAAATATACGGATATATTCAAGGACCTGAGAGTACATATGCATGTATATACATTTGCATACAAACATGTACAGTAAAAAAGAACTGCAAATATGTCATGATTCACATTTAACTTAGGCTGTACTCAGGTTTAAAATACTGTTAAATTTGGCTTAGACTCTCCTTAATGTTGTTTCTGAGTGGTGCTGCAACAGAGGAGAGGAATTCAGGGAAGTGTAGCAGAAAAATTTATTGACCTCTTAAAATCTGAGAAAATGTGTGCATTAAGTTTTTGGGTGGTGTTTTTTGTGTTATAGCTGGTTATCATCACTCAATAAAAGCTCTAGCTGTTCTGATTTTTACATCAGCTCTGATCAATGCTCATTCATGACTTCATAATTACCTTCCTTGTTGTTCCTTCCTTGAGTCAGTTCATAAAGGGCAATAAATGCAGTAATGCAGTGCTAAGCTTAGCTAAACTTAAAAAAAAAGACTAGAAGACACTCAGTGAGATGACTACATAGCAAGTTTAAAACAAATAAAAGGAAACATTTTATGACCCACAAATCATAGTTACAGATGATCAAAATATAAATGGGTGAAAATGGATTTTGCAATGTGAGTCAATGAATGTGGACTTAATTTGAGTTCAAATACAACTTGGTCATAGGGAATGCCTATTATTTTAGATTACTGGAAGTGGTAGCACCAGGTGTACTAGGAAAAAAGTTTATTCTTCATTTTGTGTCCTTTTATGTTAGTGTATGGATTTATGGTCAGTGAGAATAAACAAGCTGTGACATAGTTCATTACACTTTCTTGAAACAGTGTGTCTTTTGCATGACACTTGCTCAGTTTAACGTTAGGTTATATGATAAGAGGCTTGTCTCCATGCACACAAAGGAGCAGTGGGGCACAATAGTGAGTGGGGGAACCCTAGGGGAGCCATCAGCCCCTTTTTGGGGATGACACCCATCACTGAGTCAATGGGAGTGGCTCTGCGGCACCTTTCAGATTGAGGCGGATCAAGGCTGGGTTTATAGTATTTAAAATAGGATGCATTTTGGGATTGTACAGGACATTAGGGAATGTTTAGGGAGCAACCAAAGGTGGAAAAAGGGGGAAAGGGTTGAAGATAGTTTTTAGGGGAAGAGGAGTGTGAAAATAGAAAGTTATAAAAGGAACTGGTTATATGCAAGTGGACTACTTGTCTGCTTGACCTGCCCGGCCATGCCCTGCACCTGGTCTGCGCATCTACATCTGCACTGTCTGTCCTGTCTTATTGTTAAATTCCATTTCTAACTTTCTCTGGGGTGAGTGATTCACTGCTCTGTGTACATGTGTGTGTACAGGGTTCTGAGTGCCAGAAACTAGGATTACACCATGGACACAGAGACCTGTATGTCTATGGTGCTAGCACTGGGCTGTGTGCCCCAACAGGAGGGGTGACCATAGGTTATCAGGGCTATATGCCTGTGGTGCCAGCAACTAGAGAGACTGGTGTGTGTCTGTATTGTGTGGCTACTTGTCAGTGTGCAACCACTAGTGAATATCAGTCAGAACTAGCCAGGTATTGGGGCGACAATTAATCTATGGATGGATGCTGGACAGACTAGAGCAGGGGTCCTCAAACTTATTAAACAGGGGGCTGGTTCACTGTCCCTCAGACGCTGTCAGGGGCCGGGCTATAGTTTAGAAAAAAATGAATTAATTCCTATGCACACTGCACATATTTTATTTGGAGTAGTGCACAAAAAACAGGAAAAAGAATGCCGTATCCGGCCCGTGGGCTGTAGTTTGAGGACCCCTGGACTAGAGGATCTGTGGGTTGACTGCTGGAGAGTCCAAGAGGTCCAAGCCTGAGAGACCTGTTTGCATGTGTGTGTTCCTGTGTGAAGCAGCAAGATGATCGAAAGGTCCGTTACTTAATAGACTGAATGTCTAAGGCCAGTTAGCAGAAGAATCTGCATTGTACATATGCATGTATTTCCAAATAATGGATCTACATCATGATCAGCCAGAGAGCAAACCAGGATGATGCTGTTACTGCTGTTAACATTTCTGCGTTGATCTTGTTGGCCATGCTCACCTGTGCTGTTTGTGTGTGTGTATGAGTACCTATTGGGAATACCTGCTCAGCTCTACTGCTGGCTGGACCTTGGGGCATAGGGTTGTGGCAACCTTGCCTCTGTAAGACTACTGGATTCAGCAATTCCTAACACTTAATATTTCACGGAAGCCTTGGGGAAAATAAAAATGTGTAACTATACTGTGCTTTACTTTTATCAAATCTGAGGAAAGAAATGACAGAGTTTCTGTCATGTTGATATCAGTGCAATCAAAAGCGAGCAAAAAACCTTTGACACCATTGAACTTTATATTACATTAGATCTCTTCTATCTGAACATCATTTTCGGATTTATTTTATTTCAGTAAAGGCAAACTGATCTTGTGCGTGTCTGTTTAATGCATGGCTCAGTGAGATGGAAACAGTGCAAAAGGTCAGGTGTGTAACTTCCCAGTGTTTCAAATGACAGCAAGCTAGATGTAGACTATTATATTTGGCTACCTGGACTGTATCAGATGAAAGCTGAGAAACAGGTTTTCAGATGTGACCATCTCTTCTCCCATCCAGCCCTCAGGATCAAATGTGCAGGTTTGGCTAATGGTTGAGTCTGTAGGGACAAAGACATCTCAGTTCCTCAACTCTCTGGTATTGACTGATATGCAGCAATCCTGGAGTTCCTGAACAAAGGATAAGGATGCAGAGGGATGCACACTGAAGAAGCAAAAGCCAGCATAAAATATACATACAACTTGCACTGACAGCAAGGGATTTGATAGAGTTATGTTCTGAGCCACCCCCATCTAGCCATGTAAAACCCCCACATATAAGTAAGCATTCAGAGTACTCGTATAACAAGTAGTTGGACTATATGTATGCAGGATCCCAGAGTGAGATGATGGAGGCAAGTAGAGAATACTCAGGGACTCAGTGAGTAAGTTGTTGTGGCCATAAGACGAAGGAAGATTGTCAAGTTTACTAATATTTACTAATTAGATATGTAATAACTAATTAACTTAGTTTACTGGTGGTAGTCTGTGTACTTAACAAGAGGATCCAAAAGAACCATGACATACAATTTAAAAAAGGATTGCAAACCAACTTAGTTTTAAAGAGGATTTCAAAGAGTCCTACTTCAAGGCTGAGGTGAGTGAGCAGTAGAAGTGTCATCCAGCACCGAGACAAGTGTATAAAGTACAGAAGCCAGACTGATTTATCCACACAGTCTTCTGCTCCTTCCCAAATGTTAATGTTTGCTGGAGGACTGATTCTCACTTTTGAAAATTTTAATGAGCTAATTCCCCTATGAGAGAGGGAGGGAGGGCATTTATTTTAATTAAATATCCTATACATTGAAACTATAAGATCACAAGAAACCAGATGCTCTGTTCATTCCAATTAATGATGCTTTGGGGTTTCTGATATGCAGAAAGGACCTTGAAATAGATCATTCTTAATTATATACTTGCATTACTCATAGTGAGCAAGAATGAAGAGAGTGGTCCAAAGACATGAACGTTTACTAGAGAGTATCATGTGTCCTTCTGCAGTTTATTAACAAGAGAGGTAGAGGGTGACAATGATCCTGAAAGTTCATTGCCTATAGCTATCTATATGACATTTAGGGATTATGGCAAGCGTTGAGAAAGTATTCTTATTTTTAATGAATAATTCCTCATTTTCTTCATATTATCTCCAAAAGCAATATGATTACTTTGATAAATAAGAAGCAAACAGATGTTAGAATACATTCATAATCAATTGTGAAATATGCTTAAGAGAACATCTCTGCAAAATACATTTTATTAGTCGCTACAACTCTAAGAAGTTATATATACTACAACTTGGGACAGCATTCTGTAATAAATCATCTTGTCTATATTGTGAATTTTATCAGAGTGATTTAGTGATGCATGTTCTAATGATTGACACCGTGTCTACTATGCTGCCTGGGACATTAATTTATTTTTTCAGTGTAAGGATGAAGTGTCCTCCAGCTATTCTATGGCACAGTCATCATTCATGTGTGAGCATTTTTTAAGCTATCCAGAAAATCAGATAGAGGTGCTATACTTAAGACCATCATCCATTGTGTTCCTTGAATCAGCTGCTCACTTGTTAACAGTCAAACCCTTCACAACGAAATACACGTTGATACTTTAGGAAAATGATAGAAGAAAAAATAAAAAGGATAAGCCAACTTTAACTCAGAAAATTTTTCCAACCCCTTGCCAAGTAGTCATTAGAGAACACTGAAGAACATTGGCTGGCAAAATGCAGCTCACTCATATTGTGTGATATGTATCAGACAAAAATAGGTTAGGCCAAATCTTTTTATATGAATGCATCATCTGCTCATATTGGTTTAGACTTAGTATACTGTTTTTCTTGATCTGAGGATAGTAAAACTACAATTCAGGAGGATTAAAATGATTTTGTTGTCACAACTACTGTCAGCCTGGATTCCTATCTACCAGAAAACTACAATGCTATTGTTGTATTCCTTATCCACAGGAACGGGTTTGATACTGATTTTGTATGTATTTATATATATATTCCATTTTATTATTATTCTTTTAATTAAAGCTGTTTCAGTCTTCTTTTCTAATCCATAAGTCTCTCTTCCCTTATTCCCTTTCTCTTCCCTTTGGGAGAGGAAAGGAGTTAATAGACAGTGTCCATTATAGGTCTAGCAGACTGCCCTAAACCTTGACAGCAGATCATTCTATAAATGTAAAATTCCTTTTCTCTGAGGGTAATAATTTTCTTTCTCTTGTTCTGAAAGACTCGAATGAGGAAAACAATGTGGATTTCTCAATTCCTATAGTCATTGCCCAATCCCTGTAACAGCAGCACTTCAAGTGAATGTTAAGTGTAATTTTCAGAATTATTTTGGAAGTTTTCTTTTCTCTATAGAATACATTCTATTGAAAGTAAATTCTGTAACATTTTCAATTTTTTCAGTAAAAGTCTGAAATACATAATCCTTACAATAACCTTTCTACAAGTGGTTATATTAAGTGTCTGTTTTCTTTAAAGTAAAACTGGGTAGAGCTTTTCCTAATCAAACAAAACTTTGGTGAAGCAAGGGCTTGAATGATGTTCAAACTCCATGACTGCTTTTGCTTTATTACTACAACTATCTTTACAAATTACATGTGAGATTCATATTAGGTATGGAAAAAGGAAGACAGTTAATACTGAATATCTCCCATAATATTCTTGAAGTCAGATTTGTCACTTCTTTATATTTTTTTAACAGAACATATATCAATTTTTGAGCCTACTTTTAGGAAATAATGCAATCGATTTAACCAAAACTTTACTGATTTTAAATAATCTGGATTCATAACTATGGTTTATGGAGAAATGAGCAAACAAAAGATGTTGAACAGAAAATAAAATAGAACTCAGGTTCTAAAAATTTTCTCAGATTTTTTAGTGTTGTATATATTAAGTTTTGGTAATGCTATTCTACTTTTAGAGTATTAGGTGGTTTTTAAAGTAATCGTGAAGTAATTAGCCTCCCTTTCTTCTCATATCCTTGACATTCCAGGAGCTATAGTAATAATTCATCTCCAAGATAGCTGGAACTTTTAGTTCTTAGTACTGCTACAGGGCTTGAGGATACTTTGGAAGGATAGCTCTCCACTTAATGTGCTCAGTGAGAATGTGATTTAAGGCTGAAGAAGTTAATTCTTCAATCATTACAAGTGAAAGGTCATTCGATTAACACCACATTACACCTGTTAACTGTCAGTATAAAACTGACCTCATTACCTGACATGCCATTGAAGGATAGATACTATAAGCACACATGTGGCTAGATTATAAGTTTTCACTCCTCTTGCAGATCTCCACATTTTAATGACTAGAACAATGAAATGAGCAGAGACTACAACATCAGTACTTGTTGCTAATGTCTGCTGTGTTCTTTCTTTTTTAAAGGTTAAAGGTAAGAATGACAACTTATATTTTTCTATTATCTATGCAAAGACATACCTTATTGCTTAGGAATGATATTCTCAAGGGTATTAATATTAGTTAGGCATCTCAGTATTGTGAGAAAATTCTTTCCAATTCAAAATCATATTTTGCAGCCATTTTCTCAGAATGAAAACAGGAGGCTTTACTTTAAACCTATATAGCATCAACTGAATTGTTTTCTATGATCCCATCTTTTAGACTTGTTCATCCTTACTGAAGGAAAGGACCATGGTAGTTATTTAATAATATCTGCTTATCAGTATTTATTAATGATATAATTTTATAACAATGCCATATCCTCTTTAATTTACCTATTAAGATGTAATTGTAAGACTTATCATTAGTAAAAAGGTAATAAGCATAAACCAAACCACACAGTGACTGCTAGGTCAAACTTACTCAGCATGAATTGTCTATAGAAAATGAATACAGCCTGTTCTTAGAAACACAGATGGGTAATTTCACTCACAAGTAACCTTATGAAGTTCAAAGAGGTAATTTTATGAATGCTGATACTCAACTGTATTTTTATATAGTTGAATACTAGATTACGATCACAGCTAGGACCAGATCTTTTATATTTATAGTGTTTAATTTAGAATCTCGGAAAGTATTTGGATTTTTAGCTATTTCTCATTGGTTTAGTCAAAGAGGGATTCTCTTGGAAAAAATTATTCATTAAATAGTCCTGATTTTTTCCATAAGTATATACTTTCTAGAACATTTCACTACTATCTCTGTACAGTTATGTCAAAACTTCAGTCAAGAAAGCAAAAGTCCAAGAGAGTGAATACGTCTATAATAAGCTTGCACTTGGCTCTGTCTTGAAGAACATGTGTTCTGTTGGGATAGCTCTACTTGTGAGTCCTCAAAGACGAAAGAGAAATCACTGTGGTGTTTGGAGTTCGTGCTGCCGTGCTATGTTAAACCAGAGACATTTTAATTGAGTCCCCACTACTGTGGAGAGAACATTTTGTGAATTTTCCTTTCCAGAATATCCAATGTATTTCTCTTGATAATTGTCCTTTAGTTTTCACTTGCAGTTTACTTCTCACAGCAGTAGGTCAGTGAAAGGCAAACACAAATAATTCTCTAATTATTACTACCATCTGTTTTATTGTTCATATAGCAGTCAGATATTATCTCATCCTAAAATGCTTAGCTATTATAGTAGCATATTTTGACTTGTGTTACATAACCCATTGCCTTCTAATTTGTCTCCTTTTCCATTTCTGGTTTTTGAAAACTGAAAAAGAGGCAAAAATATTAGAGTACAGTCACTATTTTCCAACTGGCTAGTGCTTGGGATTTTTTCAGAGGCAAAGACAGTAAAAGGGATAAAACATTGGAATTGTGGTCCCAGATACCCTTGCTTTTAATTAATCACTTGCTGTATTTGCCACTTTATATCATTTGAGTCCACTTATGTATTGGGCTGCACTGATTATTCAATTTATTTCTAAGAATGTGCACTGTGTGTTCATTTTTGTTTTTTTCATCTGGCTTTTTACACTGAACGGGGGGGAGGGAGGTGTTGGTCTGCCCTGTTTCTCTGTTTCTTAATCACTTTAGGTGATCTTTGCTTCTCCCACTGTATTCTTTCTTCCCTCCCCCACTCCATGCTTGTTCAAAAGTTGATTGCCATCAAACCTTTGTATGCAGAGTTCAGATTTTGGGGGCTCTAATGCTCCTCCTCTTAGCTGAGAGATTTCTCTCTATTAATTTTAGAACTAAGTAGTCAAGAGTGACAGGACTGAAAGGTAAAAGACTTGCAGAAAGAAGTTCCACCCTTATGAGAGGAGTAGGGCTTTTCAAATACACTTGAAATTAAGGGGCTGGGAAGCAACCAGGAAGATGGACCTGCTGGTTCCCAAGGAAACCTGATGTTTCTTGATGGTTCTTCCAGCCCACTTATTTATCTTTTTCCACTATTTTAATGTAACTTTGAACTTGCAGGCCTGTTTGATACTATAAGTAGAAATATAAAACAAATTTCTGTTTAGTAAATTTCCAGTCTGGCTAGCACAAAAAAAAATTGGAAGCTTTTCAAGGAACCTATTACCAGGATGATGCAGCTCATTTCTGAGTGCCTTTTAACCCAAACAAATGGCAGTTTCAAAGCCCTTTGAAAAATTTTACATTTGAATCTAAGCCCAGATTTTGTCTATTCCAGTTAACATGCCACTGTAAGCTCTAACAAGTAATTTTTTCCATTTCAAAATTTTGGATGAAATGGTTACTGAAATCGAGATCTAAGAAAAGTCTTCAGCTGTGTCCTCAGTTTTTTGCAGCCTGGCTCATTGCCCTTAGTAAGATGTAGAAACTCTAAGTCAGTGAAGATAAAGGTATACTAGAGTGAGATCTGCACAAATGTGCAGATTGAATCCCACGGGCATGGTAACTTCTTCCTTTTGTTCAGTCATTCAGTTGGTAGAACATTCAGGATGTAGGAAATAGCAGTTTAACTTCCTTTGCTTCCTGAAAAGATTCACAACTCACCTTTCAAAACTCCCTATCCTGAGCTAAAATTCCTAAGCAACTATAGGAATAGAGACTAGAATATATATACAGAGGTCCTTTCTCCCAGGCCCCTCTTGTCTTCCCCTTTGGATACCTTTAGAATTGCTGATTCTGCTATAACAGAAGTCAGGAAAAGTTCAGCTCAAAGTTCTGCTCAGTGCTGCAGTTGTACATACATTTGAATGAGGATATCAGAATATCCTCATTCTTAATATCCTCATATTCTTTAATATCAGAAGACTGGATTCAAAATGATGAGAATCATAAAATGTATTGGATTGGAAGGCACCTCTAGAGGTCATCTAGTCCAACCCCCCTAAATAAGCAGGGACACATCTAACTAGGTCAGGTTGCTCAGAGCCCCATCAAGCCTGACCATGAATGTCTCCAGGGATGGGGCTTCCACCACCTCTCTGGGCAACCTGTGCCAGTGATTACCCACCCTCATATTAAAGAACTTTTTCCTAATGCCCAACCTAAATCTCCCCTTTTCTAGATTAAAACCATTACCCTTTGTCCTGTTGCCACAAACCCTTGTGAACAGATCTTCCCCTGCCTTCTTATAGGCCCCTTTTCACATATTGGAAGGTTGCTGTATGTTCCTCCTGGAGCCTTCTCTTCTCCAGGCTGAACAGCCCCAACTCTCTCAGCCTGTCTTCATAGGAGAGGTGCTTCAGCTCTCTGATCATTTTTGTGGCCCTCCTAATGAGACTACTGGGTTTCATTTATTTGCGATTCATTTTCCCCCTTCAAGTTTCTTCATTTCGAAGTTTTCTTTGCAGGCAGGAAGATGGAAATCTACCTCTCAAAAAATAAGTTCTGACATTTTCAGGTGGTCAAAAGATCTTAGAAGCTGCCTTTTTAAAATGAAAAAATAAACAACCTAGATCCTAAACTAAATCAATACCATGAGAGAAGTGATTAAAATCTCAAATCTGACTGCAGTTTTGATTTTTTTATTTCAAGACATGGAATATCTGTGGAATCAAAACGAGTGTCATTCATTTTAGTCATTCCTTTAGGATTTGGAGCAATTATGTTCATTTTATATGATTTGGTGAATGTCATGTAATGAATACCTTTGATTGGGAGCTTTTTGATAGTCTGCGTGAAACATTATTTCATTTTATACAATTATTGCCATATTTCTTTTTAACTATAATACGAGGCTCTTCCTAAGACTTCAGCGATAAAAAGCTAATTTATTGTTTGAAATATTTCTATAAATAAAATTTTCTGTAGTAGAAGAATAATCTGCAAGTGTAACTAGGCCTCTTAAATATGTTTCTTTAAATACACAGATTTTGTGTGATTTTTTCTTTTCATAAGGTGCAATTTTTCTACTTAGTATATTATATTCCTCAAGTGAGAACTTTTTTACTTCCCTATAGACCCTTAATTTTTGTTTCCTTTTAAGATTGTTTTAGCCATGTAGTCTGTTTTGACTATATAAAGTGACATTTACCTCACCTAGCTTTTGCTGTCCAAAATTTAAACTTTGGTTTTTTATTAGTGAAATGCAACTTTCTTTCTGTCTGAAAAAGAATGAAACTATTTATTTCAGAGAATGTAGCTAACCAGATTAGAGGCCTAACTTTTAAACAAGTATAATTTGGTGAGATGAATGCCTTGCAAATTTTTGCACTTATTTAAAATATGGGCCCTTTTAAAGTTCTTTCAATGCCTGTAACAATTGTGCACAAAGTAATTTCAGTCAGCTGTCTCAAACCATTTTACAGCATTTAAAGAAAATTATATAGGACTGATACAGGTTTGAGGCTGAAAATTTGAAATATACCATGTTATGAACACTACCTGTCAAGTGCTAAAGTCCACATCCAAACTGGTCGTAAAAGTTTGGTCTAGGACATGTACTTTTTACTGGTTTATCTATCACATTTATAGTAAGTGACAAGGATAGAAGGAGAGAGTGTGGGACTATCTTTGTTTGATTAAAATGAAATTAATGAACTGATGTCTCTGATCTATAGTCAGAAAAGGAACTAGAAGTGTTAAATAGGCAATCCCAACAGTTTTACTGTTGCACACTCGCCATTGTGAAGCTCCAGGAGTGAGACAAGTTTCATGTGTGTTTTTGCAGGACTTGGATCTGTTGTCTCCTGAGATTTCTGCTGAACTGACCAATTACTATTAGCCAACTGAAATACAAATGCTTTATATGTCAAGCTAGCTTGAACTTAGCTCTCCATAATAATTGCAGACTAAGAATTCTACCTCTCAAAGCTATTAAGAATATATTGTAATGGTTATAAAACTGATCAGTTACGCATTTCTGGGAGACACAACTGGGAGTCATCCATTGCAGTTAGTGCTGGAAATAGAAGCAATAAAGGTTAGTCTAGCTCTGTTAATTCCTTTCCATACAATAAGAATTATTTTGATGGAACATTGCTGAAGTCTAAGCTTAGTCTTGATCATTAGTGAGCAGGTTAATCTAAAGGGGAAAACTAACTTGATGATGAATGTAATTTATGAAGGATACATGACCTGAAACTTTGTATGGTGCTTGCTTACATGTGTAGTGTCACATACCTGAAAACAAAAAGCAAAGAAAACAATGATATTACATCACTGAATATTAAATACGCAGTTTAAAAAAAACCTGGAACTTTTCTATTCAGGCTTTTTTATCTCATTGACTTCATTTAAAGAGAGAAATCCACCATCCTATCTTATTATTTCCCCTAGTTGCCATGCTGACTACCTAGGATTACCTCTCTGTCTTCCATGTACCTTAGCAAATCCTCCAGGAGGATCTGTTCCATGATCTTCCCAGGCACAGAGATGAGGCTGACAAGTGAGTAGTTCCTAAGGTCATCTTTTTTAGCCTTTTTAAAGATGGGCATGTATTTCCCTTTTTCCAATCACTAGTGACTTCACCTGACTGCCATGACATTTAAAATATTATGGAGAGTGGCTTGGCAGCTGCATCAGCTGATTCCCTCAGTACTCTGGGATGCATCTCATCAGGTCCCATGGACTTGTGTGTGTTAAGGTTCTTCAGATAGTCACAAACCTTGTACTTGCTTACTGTGGGAGGGACTTTGTCTACGTGATCCCTGTCTTGTGTGCCATCAGCTGGAGGGCTGTGAGGAGAGAGGTTGCCAGTGAAAACTGAGGCAAAAAAGTCATTGAGTACCTCAGCTTTCTCCTCATCAGTTGTTACTACTTCACCATTGTTTATCACTGGGAGGGTGTCATCTATCTGGACTTCTGCAAGGCCTTTGACACGGTCCCCCACAACATCCTTATCTCA
>VZZY01024557.1:39057-74850 GCA_013400335.1 Eurystomus gularis | reverse complement strand
GATCTGCTAGAGAGCAGCTCCGTGGAGAAGGACCTTGGAGTCCTGGTGGACAACAAGTTATCCATGGGACAGCAATGTGCCCTTGTGGCCAAGAAAGCCAATGGGATCCTGGGGTGCATTAAGAAGAGTGTCCAGCAGATCGAAGGAGGTCCTTCTCCCCCTCTACTCTGCCCTAGTGAGACCTCACCTGGAGTATTGCATTCAGTTCTGGGCTCCCCAGTTCAAGAGGGACAGAGATCTACTTGAGAGAGTCCAGCAGGGGACTATGAGGATGATTAGAGGACTGGAACACCTGCCTTATGTAGAAAGGTTGAGAGACCTGGGGCTTTTTATTCTGGAGAAGACTGAGAGGGGATCTAATTAATGTGTATAAACATATGAGGGCTGAGTGTTAAGAAGAAAGGGGCAACCTCTTCTCACTTGTGCCCTGCAACAGGACAAGGGGCAATGGATGCAAGCTAGAGCACAGGAAGTTCCACCTCAACGTAAGGAGGAACTTCTTTACCGTGAGGGTTACAGAGCACTGGAACGGGCTCCCCAGGGAGGTTGTGGAGTCTCCTTCTCTAGAGACTTTCAAGACCCATCTGGATGCATTCCTGTGTAACCTGCCCTAGATTCTATGGTCCTGCTTGGCAGGGGTTTTGGACTAGATGATCTCCAGAGGTCCCTTCCAACCCCTAACATTCTATGATTCTAAAGATCAGAGGTTTGTTCTTGGTAACACAGAAGGGTGATTGTGTCTGAGGTACATACTTTCTTTTGTAGATCTCAAGAAAGTTGTTTAATGTAGCTTCAGATAGAGAATTGCATCGGGCTTGAATTTTCCATGTTTACATGAACAAAAAGTAGAAGAAAGGTACATTTAGTATTTCTGTTTTTCTGATCTCCTGCTTCAGGATATAGCAGGAATAGTCTCTGGCAAAACTTCTATACTGTTTGTTATGTATTTTAATTATTAAACATAGTAGGCTCATTAAATCTGACATGCATTGTCTATGCATTTATTGAACACCAGGTCTTACAAAAACAAAATAAAATTTATCATTAACAAAAGAAATGCTTTAAATAGTAAAAACCAGATCTGAACACCTTTATCATCTTTCTCTTGGGTTCTCATTAACAGAGCTGCTAGCACTTTATAGTGGAGACTTTAAGTATGAAGACCTAATATATTTTCTGTGTTGGTTTGAAACAAGATTATTTAAATAGATTTGGACGTGAGGAAAATACTGCTTTACTCTTTCCAATTATGCAGATCAGGATTTAAAAATTCATTCTTCTGTAAGTATTTAATATTATCTTTTCCTGCTAACTCTTGCAGCTTTTCTTTTCTCATGTAAGTTTAATTTTCTGAGGAAAGAGTTAAATCATCATTCCGCTACAAGGTGACAGTGACATTTCTAAGGAATTATTTGAAAGTTTTCTCAATTTTAATGCTCTAATGAAACTTTTTGTGAAAGAGATAACATCCTTTCCCTTGCCATGTTTCTTCTACAGGAATTTCTGTTGATGTTTTTTTTAACTACTCACCACAAGAAAGACTCTAGTCCTTCTGAATGTTCTCCTGGCTGAGTATCCAGCCATGAGGATTCACAATGAGATAACTACTGGTAACTACTAGTGGAAAACTATGGATAATGGTAGGTCTTGGTGTTGAAAGGCTTGTTGATGGATAGAATGCATTTTTGCCCATTGAAAAGAGATATATAAACAGTCCTGTTAAGCATAAAATGAGCTGCTTTTCTCTGAGGCAGAATTAAATAATTTGCCTTTCTTAAAAAAGTAGTGTAGCATCTAAGACACATTAAGTTGTTTTTCTAAAAAACCCCACATGATTACAGTTATGATAGAAATGTTGTGCATTCATTCTTCCGCAGATACACAGCTTCAGTTCAAATATATGCCTGAATAAGCAGGGTGAATAACACATTTGTATATGTTTACATATAAATGTCAACTGTCAGATTAGAACATCCCACAAACCTGTAGTAAAAATGGCAACAGAATTTTGGACTTGTGTTTCAGATACTTACGGGTCTATATCTATACTTTATCTGTTAGGCATAACACAGGCATGCTATCTTCAGCACCGAAGTAGAACTGTTTTTTATCATGAAGCTGGCAGAGCTGGGTGGGTGGCTTCCATGGACCAGAGTGAGAAGGGAAAGGAAACGCCGTTGTTACCCAGTACCTGAGATTCTGCCAGGCTGAAACAAATCCCACTGCTGTTGTCCAGGATCATAAGGCTGAATTAGTTCTCAGCTACTTCCTGGATCAGGTGCTGGGACTAGACTAGAAATCCGTTACTGTTTCCACACTTTTTCTGGGTATGCTGAGCATCACTGAAGAATATGTGTAGAGCAGGGCTGCAGCACTGGCTGAAAATCATAATATAATATTTGACTTCTCTCATGAGGACACACTAGCAAGGCAGAACAAAACAACAAGCTACCAGGAGGTTATAGAATAAATGTGGAAATTTTGCAGTCTGATTGCTGGTCACAGGAGACCTACAAAAAGATCAGATTATTATACGCATGCAGTCAGATTTTCAGTTTGCCAGCCACTAGCAGTCTGACTGAAACTGGAATTATGGGTGCTCAATATCCTTGCAAATTAGTTCCAGCTGTTTCTAGTTTGATATGCAAATATGAAGATACTGAATACTGTGAGCATTTGGGCCTATAATTTGAGTCCTTCTTCCAGAAATCTTATAGACCTGGAAACTCTTTATATCATTTTGGAATGTTCCCTCAAGAAAACTTCTAATCCTGCTAATGCTATTGTGAAAAGTTATTGTAATGCATCAAACATAAATTAAATAAGGAGATGAGATTTTTGTATAATTTTTTAAAAACTGCTTTATTATGGAGTTAAAGCCTTGTATTCTATCCAAATCACATGCTGCTCTATGAATCATTTACATGTACTTTACCTGAAAGGAGGATGGGAAGTGCTATGTCACGTACTATACAAGCGCAGTGACCTCAAAAGAGAACTTTAAGTTAGACTTTTTAAATGTGTTATTTAAGTGTAAGTCATTTTCACTGTTATGCATTCCCTACAAGCCGACCTGGGAAACACTAGGGGCTCTATTTGTTATAAATGTCAGATGTGCTTGCTAAGTATACATCAAGCTACAATTTAATCTTAAAGTTAAAACCAAGAATTTAAATCAGTGGAGATTTTAAGTTCAAGACTTTGAAGAAGGTCATGTGCAAGGTTTGAATAAGCAGATTCAGACATACACAGAGGGCATTTTTCATCAACTGAATGAGACAATTATGAGGGTGTCTTCAGCCATTGAATATAAATCTGAGACGAGTGAACTGTATGTGTAGGTAGGATTTTCAATATCAGGACCATGAACTGAATGTTACTCTTCATAGGATATTGTACTGCTCAACTTTCCCTCTTAGTCTTGCCCTGGACTGACACTTTGGCAATTCTGCTTCTCCTATACAGAATAATATCATTAGTACTAAATGATCTTTTGTTCTACCTGAAAGGAATGCCCGTCCTAGATTGACACCCATGTATTTTTCACAGCTCTTCTGAATAACGTTGAGTAGTATCTGGACTGTTAAGTTGTGCTGTCAAATTTATATGGGTTGCTTGCTTTGATGTCAACAAGCAGTCTACATCAGTATGCACATAAAGCATGCAAAGACTTATCAAGACCACAATGGCAATGAAACCAAAACCATTTTTGAACACAATTATGCAAGTTAATAATTTTTAAAATCCATCACCCACTGTGTATACTCCTCATGAATGTCCCAGAAGATGTAAAATAAATTGCATTCTAAAGTTTGCATTTTAAAAAAAAAAAATTGTAATGCAGTCTTCCTTGGCAGATGGCTGGTTCTAGTCCTTTTCATGTTCATACTCTGTTATGTTTGTAAAAGACCCAGCTGCCAAACGGATAATATTTCACTGCTGAATCTATCATGTGTGATATAATTGCTCATTATGTTCTTTGGAATAAAGTTAAAGAACTATCAACATAGTTATTCCCAACTCCAAACAAATTAAAAAGAAATAGGATTTTTTAATATCTATGGCTCTCAGCTGACCTTTAATTATTTTAAAGGTCTGCTTTTTATGACACATTCTTTTATTTTATCAGGCCTTGATTTTGAAAACCATTGCATTCAAGAACGGCGCTGAGAAACATCTTCTGGTTTAAGCATACTGTTAAGTCTGTAGCACTCATTTCCCTTTATCTGGACCTTAGGTGAAGAATGACAGTCTGAATTTCTGCATGAGCATTTTTTTTAAGAATCTTACTCTAAAGTCAAAGATGTCTAATTGTAATACACAGTGTAATGCTGACCCACAAAGCATTGCTGGTTGTCATCAGAAGAAAAATGAATCACTGAATACCAACTCTCTTTTTCCAAAGCTGAATGATTTTAGAAGCTGAAAAATAATTTTTAACATTTCAAAAGCTGAAAAAAAAGTAAAATTGAATGTAAAAATTTTAAAAGCTGATTTTTTTTTTCCAAAGCAGAATCATTAAGGCAACCAAAATATATACTATATTTTCCTACAAAAATATTGCTATTTTCAGTAAAGGGTATGGTCTATGACATTGCATACAATGACTAGGGAAGTCACTGTTAATGTTTTCTGGAATTATATGGGTAGAGGATCTTGTCCACATGCCTAATGTTATGACCTGTTACCAGTAATACCTCAATGTTTTTTCCCGAGAGTGCAGTAAAAGAAGTATTTCCTAAACAACTCTGTTGTAATTATGTATATATGGGAGTTTCAACCATAAACTCACAAATGAAAACTTTCTCTTTAATTTTGAAATAATAATAAGCATGGTGCAACATTTTGTTTCTTTGCTGATGTCATGTTGGAAAGTACTATATCTCTTATTTAGTGAACATGACACTGCTGCCCCAGTTATATTGAACTAATTTCTTGAGATGAGTAGGAGCCTGATTCAAGTTCCATGAAAATGTTTTTGGGTCTTCTCTATTGAACACACTTGGAAAAGGCTTTCTGCCTATGATTCAAATGCGGCACTGAATTCAAGACTTGTGCATAGTAGACATAATTTTTTTTATCTGTTTCTGAAATTAAAGGGGATCTGTTAATCAGCCCAGCAATTTCAAAGATGTTTCAATATACTTTCAAAGATAAGAGAACATGCACTTCTAAATCTGGCTTCTTTGTGAGCTTTATCTTTCCTGATGAGTAAAATTTGTAACCTTTATGGTTTCTCCTTATGCAAGACTCTTTAGGGTCAAAAGACTTAACATTTTGTTACTAGTATAGAGCTAATAGGCTAATGCCGATGTAAATTGTCTCTGTTGATATTAGCATTTAAGAGTAAGTAATCCAGTAAAAGACTTCTGTCCCTTAGGAAAGCATATTTCAGGATTTTGAAAATGTCCAGTATACTTCCTCCTCCTTCTTAATATTACCAGAAGATGAAGGCTAATATGAGCTCATAAAAGTATCAAGTGTATCAACTGGTGTTGTCCAGATTAGCTAATAAAAAATTGGAGTCCTGTACCAAGTGCTCAAAGTATTTATTGAAAAACTCATGTTACCACTTTTCTATTAAACTCTGAATTTGTTCAGAAAAAGCAATCTAGCATAGCTAATAAGAGACATTTCCTCTTCACTTACTCTTGCTTTTAAGTGTTATTTGCATATTTCCATCCAACTTTTCAAAATGTGTTCCTTTTTTTTAATGGGTCAAAGCACTAGGATCAAATACTAATTACATTTAATGTTATGTTACTTTTCCTTAGTATTCCTACAGTATTCACTTTCATGACAGTCATAACATTATAGCATTGATAAGAGGAAAACATATTGCATCATACCAAAAGAGGAATATTTTATCTTTATTTTCTCCTATGTTTTTATGTATAGGAAAAAAAAACAGATGATTTACTTTGTATTTCTTAAATTTGTCTTTATTTTACTTTTAGATTGTTAGACCTAAAGGACTAGATGAATTTAGACCTTTTTGTATGAGCACAAAACTTAACACAAAGAGTTCATAAGCCTTGATAATCTGTAAACCATGCTTATATAATACATTTTTGGTATTCTTCCTTCTGTTAATAACACTAAGGGATAAAATCACAAAATCACAGAGTACTAGGGGTTGGAAGGGACCTCTGGAGATCATCTAGTCCAATCCCCCTGCCAAAGCAGGTGACTAGGGCAGGTTACACAGGAACACATCCCGGCAGGTTTTTAAAGTCTCCCTTTAGGGAAGGGTCTCTAGTACTCTTTAGAGATACATTTGACTGTGGTGAAGATACTACTTATCATGTGTCCATAGATTTCTTCATACCACTTATGAGTGCTGGCAGTGCAGACAGAAATTTTGAGAAATATAATAAAATCAAAAAGGGAAAAGAATCCTTATTGGGGATTTCAAGGACTCCTACTGAGCCATCTCAACTCACCAGGAAGGACAAGTCCTGAAAGTTCTAAATCCTACAAAGTGCCCCATGGACCTCAACTGAGAAACAACTGCCAGTCACAGCAGACAATCTAATGAGAAGGGAGCCCAACATAAAGGGAAATGAATTGACAACAGCAATGTGTGCCTGAAATGCTACATAACCATGGCTACAGACTTGTCCTCTGGCTGTGTGCTCAGCTCCTTCCTGATTTTGGGCTCTGTATGTAAGCTTTCTTTTAAAGCCAAAGCAGGGGTCAATATTTTCTTTTAAAAGACTGTAACTGAATAGGTGTTCTTCTTACTCTGTGACCCTGTGGTCTGACTGCTTTGAGGACACATGCAAACCTTTTCCTTATAGCAGAGAGTACTGGCAAACAATCTCTGGTACCTACCGTTCTTACTCCTTCATGGCACAAGGTTTTCTATGCAAAGAATAAAAAGGAAATAATTGACTTTCTACGAAGTAAGTATATAATTAATGTGACTGCATATCTAGAATAAGGCAAAGTAAAATATCTCTCCTATAATGTTAACAGTATTAGAAAAATAGCTGAAATAAGCTGAGAGAAGCATTTAAACGGAAATCTCTGTTTTTAAGCAAATAGCATAACTATTGAACTACAGAAGCATGAGATAAAATATTGTTACTGTGAGGTCACAGATATTCCAGGGAAGGGCTGGAAGCAGAATTTGAGGCATTAGAGAGTATTTAAAGAAAAGAAAAGGTCAGGTCTGATGAAAGCTGAGTAGGCTTTTTAAGGACCAAAGTCTTGGACTACAAGCTAAGTGAGTAAGTGCATCATTCTTTTTTTGTGGCAATCATCCTAGCTGCAGTAAGCTTTGAAGTGTATTTAAGCATATTGTTATTTCAGGTTTAAAGTTCAAGTGCTTCCAAAATTCTTTTTAATAGTAAAAGGACTGAAGGCATAAGTAATTTTAAAAGCAAATGAGCAAAAACCAGAACAAAGCAGAGAGCTAGATTAATGAAGAAGGCTCAACAATTTTTGACCCTTTCTTAGACATTTAATTTGCACAAGATTTTTCCTGTATTTGCTCTGAAGTTATGTCATCATGCTAATGTTTTTCACACGTGCCTATAAATAGTTGGTGAGACTGGAACTCATACACTTACAAATCAGAGAACCTAAATAAATCTGACCCCAAGAACCATGACAGTGCTGGATTTGCAATTGATTTGGTCATGCCATATGGAATTACAGAAGTCACAAGAGGAGATGCATAATGAACATGCTTGTGACAAGCATGGGGAAATAGAAATGCAATTTGACAAGTGTAACACTTCCAAAAGCAGCTGAGACTGAAGAAGGAATTTGACTCATCATCCAAGCTACAGAGGAGATGAAACCTCACAAAAATTCAGCAAATTTTATCAAAATTCTACCTGCACATGAATTTTTATCATTCTTGTATCAGCTGGGTACTACTCTAGTACAAATCAGAAACAATAGTCACAATTAAGCTGTCTTTATGTATGCTGTAAGGTCACACTATGCCATAAACATTTTTACAGCTGTTTCTGGTTTGTTGGTTGGGTTTTTTTAAAACATTATAGAGCACAATAATACATAAAAAAATGAATGCTAGCTAGAGAAGAAACTAATCAGATTGCATTACCAAATCATTCAGGACATATTTGCAGATCATAATGAAGAACTCATGAAAGAGCTCTAGAAAAAGAAACTGACGGTAGAAGAACATAAAAAACCCCTTGCATATAATGTGACATGGCAAGAACATAAGATTTTGTCATTTTAAGTTCTAAATATACTACTGAGGGAGTCCATATGAAAGAGCAAAACGTTAAATTTCTGAAGCTCTGCAGATCTGTACAAGGTGACCATTTCGGTTTAAACAGATCTGACTAGCTATATTTGATCTTCAGCTGATGATGTATTTGAAATTCTAAAATTATCTATATTTACTTGTAGAATTAGTTATAGAATATATTAAAGCATTTTAAAAGTTCTTTTGAAAGGTTAGCTCTAAATTCTAAAAAAGTTAATTTAAATTATTTGGAAACGTTTAGAGGGTGTAATGGGAAAGACAAAGAGTTTGGAAACTGATGGTCTTTATAGAAAATGTAATTTGCAACATTTAGAAAGCACTGAAAGGATGAACTCACAAGTAAGCAAAAATAAAGTAGGAAGTAAATAAAAATTTAAAAGACATTAAATGTGAAAACAAAACCAGGACAGTGAATCAGAGACAAAACAAGTTTGAATATACAGAATTAGAGGATAATATATTTGTACAAGCAAAGATGTTTCCTCGTTTTCAAAGATTATGTGAAATTTTCCACCCCTCTGCATATAACTTACACATCAACACATCCCTCGTCCCACAAACTGCGCTCCAGAGAGAAAAAAAAATACGCCAATTTACTTTAAAAAGCTCAATGTGGTTGGAAGAAACTCACTTTGGAGATCATCTTTCATTTCGGGAATAATGCCATGTGTTAAGTTGCACTTGTTTTAGAAAATAGATTTATGTTGACTCTTTTATGTGATAAGCATTGTTAGAGGCTGATGTTGCTCTGACTTTTATAACTATCCAACCTAATTACCTAATGAACTGAGAAAAGCTTTCGAGAACCCACAGACTTTGAATCTAATGACTAGCGAGGGAAAACAACATTAAGTAAATTATTCATAATATGCTTTTTAACCACATGTAGAACTAGTTGAACAATACCAAACAAAATACAACAAGGTCATTCAAAAGTAAATGTCAAAATCTGTCCACTGAAGGAGTTACTACAGTGGCAGTTTTCATTTACCCACTAACGCATGCAATCATATCTGAATGCCCCATAATTCTATTTCACTGAATAACCAGTCTGGAGATGCCTCTTAAGGATATTGCACTGCCGTGTAGTTCATGTGCTTGTATCTCTTTCTTACTGCAATTAAAGTGTAAGTATGAAAGGAAGGTAGCTGGAGTCAAAGAGGACATCAGGTTTTGTATGTGCTTTTAGACATAACCTAAACCTGGGATGTAACCAGGGGTACAGCTCTTCCTCCTGTAATATGGTAAATAGTTTCTGATACAATATTATAGGTATAATGGTTATGAACTTGATACATGTATCTAAACGTGTAGCGCTGTGCATTATAAAGCTGAAAATTTTGGAACTATATGTAGTATCTCTGTCCACGGCTATGACCAGAGGAAAGTAAATTAGAAGAACTTCTTCACTGCAAACCAAAGTATTTGCATGAACATTTTTACTGTGAAATAGATACTTTTCCTGCAGTCTATACAAAGTATATTCTAGGAAGGAAAAAAAAAAAAAAAATTCCTATTCATGTCAATCACGACTAGGGCCTGCTCTTAAATCTCAATTTCCATTTGCAAATATTAAGTGCTGTCACACTGAAGGGGAAAGATATGAGTTAAATGAAGATGGCTTTAAATTATTATTTCATAGACATAAAGCTCTGAGGTAAAAGTTTTTACATTTTCTAAAAATGCTTAAATAGAAGTTTATGGTGCTACAGTAAATGCTTTTTTAATCTAAAAAGTCTATTTTTCATTCAGTGTTATCATCTAAAAGGCACTTTCAGAACAAATGATTTCATGAAAATTTTTTTTCTTCCATTCTTATTTGAAACTTAGTAACTGAACTAAATAGTTTGACAATAAATTCACGTTTGAGATGAGGAATTCTCTCTGAGAGAGAATTGGAATTTACTTAACAAAGACTTACCAGCTTTTCAGACAAACAAAGACATTTGACTTTCAGACATTTTTACAAAATGTAGCAACTTACCATGTAACATGATGTCTCCCAGGAAGATAATTGCCAGAAATTTCAAAAAAAATTATGTTCAAGGAAAGAAGAGATTGTTAACAATATTTATTCTTATCAGGGATTGTTCTTGTGACCATTTTGCATTTCTTATTAGAAATATTACAGAATCACAAGGATGCTGGTGGCTAAATTGCTAGAAAATACTTAGTTTTCATAGAATATTCCATAGTATCTAACAGTCTCTTGTAACTAGTGTAGGAAAGTAGCACTTTTTTCCTATTTTACTTAAAAAAGAAGTCTTTCTCTTTTCTCATTTATTCCTCACTTCTCTCTATTGTAATATTGTCTCAGTCTTGAAAGTGGTTCTCAAGTTCTCAAGTCCCTGTTTATCTGTTTTTTCCTCCTCCAAAACCTTACAGTTACACAAAATGTTCCATTTTTATTTTTTCCCTTGATGAAGAACTACTGAATAATTTTACTGCAATTTGTAGTGCTATCTTTTATAAGCTGATTATATAGAATACATAGAGTATATTGTATATAACTGCAGTCCTATAAAGCAAATTCATCAAAGCATAATTCTGTATACAGAATAACACAAGAAAGCTGTCATGGAACAGTTAACTGAATTTGATCAGGCAACCTTAGGCAAGTACATGAAACACTTCCTTCTGTCTCTGAAGGAAAAAAATAGATGGGCATTTTTACAGCATACTTTAATCTAAAATCATCTGTGAGATTATTGTGACTCATATGAGACATTTTATTAATAAATGGCTAAGGTTCATAATGCTGAAGAATTGTTAATTCATCTAGGAAAGTCAAAATATAAGTTCTGTCAATTTATCTTCACCTTTGGTATAACATAAAGCAGTGTTAAAGACTCATGTGATACATGGAGGTGAATGCAGAGTGCAGACTGCAACACCGAGATGTTAATTTAGAAGTGAAATTTTATACTCAGATTTTTTTTCTTTGAACTGGCATTACTGTGTTGGGTTTGTGCCTCACAGGGTTTTGGTAGTGGGGAAGGGGGCTACTGGCATGACTCCTATAGAAAGCTTGGAGAAGCTCCCTCAACTCCAAGTTGGACCCACCTTAGACCAAGGCTGAGCCAATCAGTGCCTCTTTGATAACATACTTAAGGGGGGAAAAAGGTGTTGGGCAACTTCGTTTGTGTTTCGAGCTCTTTTGTTTGGGATAGAAGTGAAACTAGAGACAACCATGCAGACACAGAGGTCAGTGAGGAAGGAGGAAGGGAGGCATGTCAGAGCAGCCATTCCCCTTTGGCCTGTGGTGAGACAGCAGGCTGAACCCTTGCAGCCCTTAGACACTAATGATGGAGAAGAACCCCATTTACAGCAAGGGACTGATCCCAAAGAAGGACATGACTCTGAGGAAAGCTTGCAGTGCAGCAGTCTGTCACTGGGAGCACTGAAGCCCATTGAAGGGACCCATGACAGCAGGAGAAGTTTGTGGAGGACTGTCTCCTGTGGGAGGGATGCCATGTTGCAGCAGGGGAGGACTGTGCATTTTCCCCCTGAAGGAGGAAGGAGCAGCAGAAACAACATGGAATGGACTGTGACTGACTGTGACCCCCGTTCTCTGCCCCCCTGCACCACTGCTGGGGAGGAGGCAGCAGAGCTAGGCCTGGCAAGAAGGGAGGGGAAGAGTTGTATTTAAGATCTGATTGTATTTACCACTGTCCTACTCTGACTCGGTGAATTAGTGGTGGGTTTGTTGTTTAAATTAAATTGATTTTGTTTCCCAAGTCAAGTCTGTCTTTTGCCCAAGACCATAATTGGTGAGTGAGCCCTCCCTGTCCTTTGTCTTGACCCTGGAGCCTTATGTTGTATTTTCTCCTCCACATCCCACTGGTGGAGGGGATTAGGAGTAAGCCAGCAGCTGTGTGGTGCTTTGTTGCCATCTAGATGGGCTTAAACCACAACAGTTGTAGACCTGCACTCTGAATGTAATGAACAAGTAGAGAAGTTAAGAGTTACCGACTAAGAATAGTGTGTACTGACTACAATGACAGGCTCTGACTTAAGGTAAAACAGTAAGAAGATCAGAGTTAATTGTTGGGATTAGACAGATTTTTATTAGATCTGTATTACAGATTTCTAGCATCACGTGCTCCAAAGGTATGAAATATTCCTCTTTGAGTTTAAAACTTAAAAATACATGTTTACACATGGTCTGGTGAGAAAACTTCTATCATGGCTGTTGATTGTAAACTGGGATTACTGGTATACTTTTACAAGGTAAGATTTGTTTTACTGCTAAGCTATCTATAGACAAATTTAAATCCATCCTACCTTTCCCCCTTTAAAAAAAAAATTTAAAGAAAGAAAGAAATGAAACTAAAAAAAAACATTAACCTTTAAATGTTGAGAGATACTGCTAAAATTATGATTCACAGGAGATATAGTTTTGTGATCCATGTTACCAATATGAAAACTCTTCAGATGTCAACTCACATACTCTGTAGTGCTGCAAAAAGATGACAGTTCCAACTTCAGAGCTGCATAATGTTCAAAATATTAATAAAACACCTAAACCGACAATCAACTCACCACTGGGAAAATAAGGCAGAAATAAGAAGTCTGATTGGTGCAGCTTCCTTAGTACAACCTTCTCTTTAGCAGATTCTCACTACAGACAGATATGGAAAATTACTTCAGAGCCATATATAATAGAAAAACAAGGGTCACAAACCAAAAGAAGAAAATATAAGTTACAACATGCAATGGAAACCATGAAATGAATGACAGTACAATTAACCTGACAGAGAGAAGATGGAAACTTGTCAGAAATTGCTGCATGGCTGCTCAGATTTGATAGGAGTGTGGAATTGATTTTTTCACACAATCTATTAGAAGAAGATTTCAATCAAAAAGTGAGGGAATAAAACATGAGTGTGTATACACTTATCTATGTGAGTATATGTGTGTGTCTGAGTCCTTGTGTGGAGGCTGATAACAGAGGAAAGAGCTCAGCAAAGCTGTTAGATCCCGCAGACAATGAGTAAGTGTTACACTGTTGAGACCACAAAAAGAAATAATTGCAGGAATACAGTAACAAGGACTTTGGAATGGCTTTTTGTTGTTGGAAAATGATTTTTAATGAGATTATAAAGAAGTTAGACAACTATTCCAGAGTCAACATGATAAAAGGATCTTTGGACATCAGGAAATTTAGCTGAAGAGAGATATTTCAGTAATAATGCACTCTGCTGTGGGGAAAGTAGGCCTAATAGATCCCATAAGGATGGCTATGGGAAGTTGCTTTTGCCAGTGCTATGAATCTGACTGAAGATGCTAGCCACTCTGCTGAAAAACTGCCTTGCAAAAGAAATTAAGTTGCTTCACTTTGCATTGTGATAAGTGCTATTTCTAGCTCTCAGAAAGTGTCTACTGGAAGTCTTCAGGAAAACACACAGCAAAAAACCCTAACTGAGCAACTGCAGACATTTGGTACAACATCTCTACTGAAGTTCCACCAGGTTGAACAGACATATTAAAAGGAAGAGACTCACAGATGCTCAAAGAGACTCAAAGATGCTCAAAGACCCATCAGTATGAACAGAACTTCTGCAGCCTTCAATCTCTATCAGTTCAGACAGGTTATGTAAGGATAAAGTTCCCTGGAATAAAACTCACCCTCTCACTATCCAGCTTAAAGGGGAATGAATGATGATTTCACGTTCACACGTGACTAACTGCAATACTGACTATAGTCAGCAAGAATCAACTTTTTGTGACTGCTTAACCTGTACCAGGTCAATTGTGAAACAAAAGGCAACATACTCTCTGAGAGTGTCTGGTCACTTAAAGAAAATGACTTCTCATTAGATCAGATCAGTCGACAGACTGATCAGAATGCATCAGTTGACAAGGGAAGACCTATAGATATCATCTATCTGGACTTCTGCAAGGCCTTTGACACAGTCCCCCACAACATCCTTATCTCTAAGTTGGAGAATTACGGGTTCAATGGGTGGACTGTTCAGTGGATAAAGAACTGGCTGGAGGGTCGCATCCAGAGAGTGATGGTCAATGGCTCAATGTCCAGATGGAGGAAAGTGACGAGTGGTGTCCCCCAGGGGTCTGTGCTGGGACCGGTGTTGTTTAATATCTTCATTAATGATATTGACAGTGGCATTAAGGGCACCTTCAGCAAGTTTGCAGATGATACCAAGCTGGGGGGTGCAGTTGATATGCCTGAGGGACGGGATGCCATCCAGAGGGACCTGGACAGGCCGGAAAGCTGGGCCCAGAAGAACCTTATGAGGTTCAACAAGGCCAAGTGCAGGGTTCTGCACCTGGGCCGGGGTAATCAGCGTTATCAGTATAGTCTGGGAGAGGACAAACTGGAGAGCAGCCCTGTGGAAAGGGACTTGGGAGTGCTGGTGGATGAAAAACTGGATATGAGCCACCAGTGTGCAAAGGCAGCCCAGAAGGCCAATCACATCCTGGGCTGCATCAAGAGAACTGTGGCCAGCAGATCCATAGAGGTGATTCCGCCCCTCTACTCTGCCCTGGTGAGACCTCACCTGGAGTATCATGTCCTGTTCTGGAGCCCACAGCACAAGAAAGATGTGGATGTATTGGAGTGTGTCCAGAGGAGAGCTGAAAAATTATCAGGGGAATGGAGCATCACTTGTAAGAAGACAGGTTGAGAGAGTTGGGGCTGTTCAGCCTGGAGAAGGGAAGGCTCTGGGGAGACCTTCCAGTACTTGAAGGGGGCCTACAGGAAGGCAGGGGAAGGTCTATTCACAAGGGTTTGTAGTGATAGGACAAGGAGTAAGGGTTTTAAGCTAGGAAAAGATAGATTTAGGCTGAATATTAGAAAAAAATTATTTAACATGAGGGTCACAGAGCACTGGAACAGGCTGCCCCGAGAGGTGGTGGAGGCCCCATCCCTGGAGTCATTCAAGGTCAGGCTTGATGAGGCTCTGAGTAACCTGTCCTAGGTAGATGTCCCTACTTGTGTAGGGAGGTTGGACTGGATGACCTCCGGAGGTCCCTTACAGCCTGAATGAAACATTCTATGATTCTATGAAAACACTGAGCCCACAAGCTCTGATGAATCTGCTGCTTAATGTTCTATATCGTAAAAGAGGAAAAAAGGGAGAGAAATGAATGTGTTATTTAATATGTATTTCTACTGTTAAACTTGAGGAAAGGAGGTTCACTGCTTTCCCATAAAAACTGAAGGCATACGTATTTTCCAGATTTCAAAAACTATCCTAATTTAGGGTTAGGAAGAATAGGGATTGGAAACAGATGCCATTGTGTGTCATATAGATGTCACTGGAGCTCCATTTTGTCCTAAAGACATATGATGAAGGCACATGCCTAAAAGATCCCAGATATAACTTATTTGATGTTAATAAGCAGTTTAGTTTTATTTAAGAAAAAATGAAAACCAGAAAGAAACAAGACCTTCCTTATATTAAGATGCAAAGATAATGGTCAGATATGAGTAAATTCTTTTAAAATTTGACTGAGTACTGCCTTGACACCAGCGTGTTTTTCCCCATGCTTGATTTCAATTCATTGCGGTTTTGGTTTTCTTCAGGGTTTTTTGTGGTGGGTTTTTGTTTGTTTTGTTTTGGGTTTTTTTTATATATAGCAGAAAAAAAGCATGTTGTGCTGTGCTGTGAATTATTAGACTCAGAATGTATAGTTCAACTCTACCTAAATGGCACAAGGTTTCAACAAATTAAATAAATAGCTGTTTCTCCTGTTCTTTCAAAGAAGCCATTAAGGAGCTACTGAATTTCATGATTAGACTTTCTGAAGCAGAAGACATGCTCCTGGTCTGTTCCTGCACTTGCTCATCTTAAATTTTGCAGAAAACACATTTGTGCACTAAAAGGAATTTTTAACAGAAAATACCCAGTAGATTTGCTGCTGGTTTAGATCTACGTTTGCTAACATTTTTTATTAAGCTGTATTATTGAGATCTAGGCTTCATGAGCTACAGGACTAATGTAGTCCTTCTAACAGGATTGTCAGAATCCAGGAAACCACCATAAGCAATTAAATGTACATAAGAACAGCTGAATTATGGTAACTGTGATGTCTTAATATCTCCCTGAAGAGTGGCCTAATTTGTTGACAAAAACCTATAAATCCTACATAATTATAACCATTATATACAACAATTGGGATTAAAGTATGTTCTTAATAACCATTTCAAATATATCCTGTTTTAAATATTTTAATTAATTAAATGGAGAGATGTAATTGTGTGCATAATTTACTCTTAAAATACTTTGAGGTGAAGAACTGACTGACATAAATGGGGAATATCCTAAAGAAGCCTGTTTTAATTCATTTGATCTCATAAGTAAATTAATGGATTCACCAGTAAGTTCTCAGAAGTAGTAATGCATGAGCCAAGAGTAAATGTCTTAATGGGAAATAATTTTTTAATAGAAAATGAATGGTTGTGTCAGAAGAGATTTGAAATTTTACCATGAAGGGCGGGGTTGGTTTTGTTTTGTTTTTATTTTGTTATCTTTGTAATATATCAGTCAGCTACAGAAAAAAACATAACAAAGTCACCTCTAGTAGGGTATTAACCAGCATTATTACATATTAGAGGTTTCATAATTGAAATAACAACACAAAATTGCTGATAGTGCAGACATTACCAAAAAATGAGTTACAGAAATCATAAATCCAAGTAAGGCTACATTGCAAAATGCTCCTTCTTCAAAGGTTGAAACAATTAGCATAATAGAATTGTTTAAGTTGGAGAAGACCGTTGAGATCATTCAATCCAACCATTAACCTGACACTGCCAAGTTCACCACTAAGCCATGTCCCTCAGCACCACATCTATATGTCCTTTAAATACCTCCAGGGATGGTGACTCCACCACTTCCCTGGGCAGACTGCTCCAATGCTTAAAAACCCTTTCAGTGAAGAATTTTTTTCCTGATATCCAATCTAAACCTCCCCTGGCACAACTTGAAGCCATTTCCTCTTGTCCTGTCACTTGTTACTTGGGAGAAGAGACCAATCCCCACATTGCTACAACCTCCTTTCAGGTAGTTGTGGAGAGTGAGAAGGTCTCCTTTTCTCCTTTTCTCCATACTAAACAACCCCAGTTCCCTCAGCTGCTCCTCATAATACTTGCGCTCTAGACCCTTTGCCAGCTTTGTTTTGATCACCTGGTTGTCCTGTATGTGCTGTGTGATGGCATTTAAGATGGTGTGCTCCATAACCTTCCTTGTCAATAAGGTTGAGACTGAGAGGCCTGTAGTTCTGCAGATCCTCCTTCTGGTCCTTCTTGTAGATGGGTATCACATTTACTAACTTCCAGTCAACTGGGACCTCCCCAGTTAGTGAGTACTGCTGATAAATGATGGAAAGTGGCTTGATGAGCACTTCTGCCAGCAAATTCAGTAGCCTTGGGTGAATCCCATCTAGCCCCTTAGACCTGTGTGTGTCTAAGTGGTGCAGTGGGTCACTAATCATTTCCTCTTGGATTAGGGGGACTTCAGTCTACACTTCATTCCTGTCTTCCAGAGCAGGGGGCTAGGCACTCAGGTAAAAATCAGTCTTTCTATAAAGGACTGAGGCAAAGAAGGCTTTCTGTACCTCAGCCTTTTCCTCATCCTTGGTCAGTATCTTTCCTCTTGCATCCAGGAAAGGATGGAGATTGTTATTAGCCCTCCTTCTGTTGTTAGGGTCTTTATTAGAAACATTTTTTATTGTCTCTTATGCAGTAGCCAGATAAAGTTCTAGCTGGAGTTTGGCCTTTCTAATTTTTTCCCTGCATAACTTCATAACATCCTTGTAGTCATCCTGAGTTGCCTGCCCCTTCTTCCATAGGCCATAGACCTTCCTTTTCTTCCTGAGTTCCAGCCAAAGCTCTCTGTTCAGCCAAGCTGGTCTTCTTCCCTGTCAGTTTGTCTTACAGCACACTGGGACCACCTGCTATTGTGCTTTAAAGATCTCCCTCCTGAGGAATGTCCAGCATTTGCCCTTTGCCCTTCAGGACTGCCTCCCAAGGGACTCTGTCAACTAGTCTCCTGAACAGGCCAAAGTCTGCCCTCTGGAAGTCCAAGGTGGCAGTTCTACTGACCCCCTTTCTTACTTCCCCAGGAACTGTAAACTCTATCAGGTCATGATGACCATGCCCAGGATGGCCTCCAACCTTCCCCTTACACACAAGTTGTTCTCTGTTCATGAACAACAGGTCTAGCAAGGAGCCTTTCCTAGTTGTCTCACTCACTATCTGTGCCAGGAAATGATCTTACACAATCACGAGAACCTCCTGGACTGTTTCATCCCTGTGGTATTTTATTTCTGGAAATTTTAAGTGCCCTACAAGAACAAGGGCTGGCAATTGTGAGACTTCTCCCAGATGCTTATAAAATATTTCATCTGCCTCTTCATCCTGGTTCAATGGTCGAGAACAGACTTCTACCAAGATAGCTGACTTATTGGTCTTCCCCCTGATTCTTACTCATAAACACTAACCCTATTGTCATCATCATTAAGCTCATGATAATCAAAACTCTCCCCAACATACAGGGCTACCCCACTACCTCTTCATCCCGGCCTGTCCCTTCTGAAGAGTTTATAGCCATCCATTGCAGCACTCCGGTTATGTGAGTGAATTAGATGTCAGTTTCCCTAAGATTAAGCAAGCCATAAAGTTGCAGGTGTAAAGTCAAGTACATTGCATTTTCTTAATTAAAAAAAATAATGGAAAAATCTTCACAAGATCTATATCATGTCACTCATCAGTCACAGAGCTGGCATATACAAGTATTCAAGCTATCATTTCCCCTGTACCTAAGAGATTTCCCAGGGGTTGTTCCCCTATCTTTGTGTCACAAGAAAACCTTATTGACATAATCAGGTTTCTTTTAGCTTTGCTGAGACAAGCTAGGGGGTGATGGTATGCATACAAAGCGAGATGCAGAAGCACACATTTGCTCCAGCCATTTGTTTGGCTCACATTTTCATCAAGTGCGATTTTCATTTGCTTTTTCTATATGGAATATAAAACTGCTAGATTTAAAACTTTTTTTGCTATGGACTATGAAGGATGAAGCATAAAATATGGTGATAGTCCCTTGTTAGAGCCAGAGATTCTATTATTTTGTGGGGTGCTTGCAATGCAAAAAAAGTGTATGATAAAACTGACAAATCAATAAAGGTAATGCAAATGGCATTTCACAGTAATGGATACCTGACAGCTGTCTGATATGTTACTGAAATTATCCTTCAAGTTTGATGCTTATATAGTGACTAACAATTACAGGATTCCCTTGGGTGTCTCAGATCATGTTAGAGCAGAGATGGATTTAATTACCTGGATTTAGAGAGTATTGTGATTCATGCATTTCTTGGTATTACAAAAGAATATGTACCTCTCACATGCTGAATATTTGCATTTCCTGAATAGACTTCATTGTGCTTTTCAGGTGGTTTTTGCCCTTTAAGTTCAGAGTTTGAAGGCTAAATTTCACTCTGCATTAGGTCTTAGTGATGATCTAAGACAAGGAATCTGGCTTACATAGCTTATAAACTCATAAGTATAATAAATTTGCTCCAGCAATGCATAAAACAGTAGATGCTGTTCCCGCACTACCGTTGCACAGCAAATAACAGTGAGGCACTGTGTGAATCATAATCTTCTGACACTTCAGTGGAAAAGGAAAAAAATTATATACAAGTCACTTCCATCATTTGAAAAACATATGGTTACATAACATTGCTTCCAGATGTAAATCTCTGCTGTTTCAGCAGACTCGAAGATAACTACTTCAAAGTGAACAAGTGCAGGAGGAACATTGTCACCTCTCATTTTCATCATCAACAAAAAAGGCTTTCTGAAGTTTTGTAGATGTTTTCATATCTGTGGTCTAAGCTCTATCAGTCACTCACATCACTCTGGCACTTTTGGATCATCTGCTGTAAAAAACGGGGCCAGGATTGACCTGAATATCAGATATATTGAATCTGACCCTTGGCAGAGTGTCAAAAGCATGGAGCTGTGCAAAAATGATGTGCAATAGGAGGGGAATTAGAAAACCCTGTTCCCCCAAAGTCAGGCTCACATCTTGACGTGAGCTGCAGCAGCCTTCAGTGAGACACAGTTGCTGATCCCAGGAATGGAATGCAGTTGCTATGGATAAGGCCTGTTCCAGCTGAACCTAACGTGCAAACAACCCTAAAATGGGGAGCAGAGAACACAGCTGCTCCCCGTTATCGGAGTTGAGGACAACAGAGATTGTCCAAATTCAATGAAATGGGGAACATTGTTATGAAGGTAACACTGCTACTGTCTGCTATCAGGGATGAGGACAACAGAGATTGTTCAGGTTCAATCAAGCATGTTGAGGTAGCTGCATGACTGCTGTCAAGAAAGATGGACTGCAACTGTTGTCCCAGCAACGATGGTGAAATTGTTACCTTAAAGTGAGAGATTTTTAATCCAATCAAAATAAGACAAATGTGTGACTAGAGTCATCCAAACTCGACCTAAAGGTAAAGATATCTTATAAAAGGTGATGAATTGAGGGGAAAAATTGGGATAAGACTTCCATCAAAACTTCTAGGACTGGTCGACAGGCTGAACCCATCTTCCACCTCCGTAGGGATACCTATTGGGTGAGAACCCTGGGTTATGTGTGCTTAAGTATTAAATATTAGGCTAGCTATTAATGATTATCAACATCTAGGTTTCTTAAATTATATTTTATATAACTTATTTACACAGTCACTATCACTGGTATCCTCGAATCTGTGTATTGTTACAAGCATATAAAATAAAGTGCATTAGTTATAGATATAAAAGTTTCCAGAAACTTTAATTTTGAGACATAAGGGATCTTGTCTAAGTGTTGCTGCTTGTAAAACAGTTACCCTCTGATCTAGCAAGCTGTCAGTAGGGATCTGTTTTTCCAGTGCCACTGTTAGTTCACCTAACAGGCTGGGCAGATTGTAAAGGGTCCGAGGAGATCCCCCTCCTCCTTTACTGGAGCATGGCAGGTGCATCGGGCTCAAGGGTCCTGTCTCTTTCTCTCCCTTTCCTGAGAAAAGTAACTGATATTTGCAGGCTGGACAGGATTAAAAAGGGTCTGAGATAATCCCCAACTCTTCCTCTGTATTTCAGCATTTTTCATGACAGGGGCCAAACAAATGTTGTTCCTCTGAACAGTTTTTATAGGTCAAATGTGCAGCAAGTTCATATGACACATGAAAATATGGTGTGGTGTTCAGCCTTTGGGATGGAGGCCTCCAGCTGACATCCATTTGATAAATGGTGACCTCAAGGCCAGTGAGATTCTTTTATCAATTGTAAGTGTGTTTTCTGGGCTAAGACTTGGATTTTTTTTTCAGCTGGAATGTTGCATTCAGATCACGACAGTTGTTATGATCAAAAGTAGGGAACATCATCTTTCTAACTACCTCCCATTTTTCCACTAGAGGTCATTAAGACTGTAAACTTTGATTAGACATCCCTTGCATCCTATGCAGCTGCTCATCTACTGCTTTGATGGATGCACCAGAGAGACTATATTGCTTTTTGCCAACTGCCACGTTGGAGAGCAGGATTGACAGGCAGGGACACCATCCCTTTTTTTTAGCTACCGGACCTTGACAGCCATTCCCACTATGGCTTCTCTCTCTAGAGGAGACAAAAGGAAACTCTAAGGAGCAACAGTCAGCATCAGCTTTTAGTTTAAAGGATGTGCAGAATATTTCTAATTTATGAAATATTTGTGTTCCCCAAATGACTACAGACTATCTCATTCTTGCAGAGCTAGCACCTTGCAGGGCCTTTACAGGGCTTCAGGAACACTGCTTTATGCCTTTTGAGGAATTCTCCATCAAAGAGGTGGTGTACCCTGCTCTCTCTGAGTCTTTTCTGTTCATGCTTTTGCAATTATTTTAAGGGAACGTTTGTCTTCCAAGCTGTAAAGGTATTTTATAACTAGTATGTCACAAGTTCAGGAGCCATTTGGGTAATAATGTGTGCATAAAAAGCTGGATTCAGGTAAACAAGGGCATACTCCATCTCTTAGTCTAGTGTTCTGTCTAGTCTGAAGAAGTCCTGTGATCTCACAGGCTGCAGTATAATGGATAGTAATTTGGTCTGAGGATTAGACAAGGAATAAAACCTATTCTATCACTGAAAAATATTAGCAATCAGAACTTTTTCATCAGACTTACATATATTTTCGTTTCGAGCAGAAAAAAACAACTGAGAACTCCGTTGCATTGTATTTAAATTGAAATTTCTGAGAAGGACCTGCTGGCTAAGAGAAAAATCGCCTAAAGCCTTATAGTGAACTTAAATGTCTGGTTTTAAACTTTTCATAATATAAGATCTTTTGGAGAGGTGAGGCTAACATAACTTTTCAAAGAAAAAATCCTGATCATTATTTGTGATAATTAATAAGCTAAGAAATAAGTTTTTCAGTTTTATTGAAGAAAACCCCCAAACATTTTGAATAGCTGGAATTTTTCAAAAGGACAAAAAGTCCTACTTGTTTGTTTCTCAACAAATAAAATGAAAATGTGATAGTGTGTTCTTCCACAGTTCCTTAGAACTAAGTTTTGAGCTAAATAAACAAGAGAGGTTAAAATTGGTAGCACCATCTTAAAATACAGATTAACATTGATATATGAGTAGCAGAATTTTCCCAAGGAGAATGCCATTCCAGAATTTACCCTTAAGATGAGCTTGGAGTTCATTGGATCTTAATATTGGAAACCTCCAGAGAAAACCCAGATGCGGCATTGTGGATATGTATGGCAATTCACAGCAAATGATTCTTAAAAATGACAAACAAAGTGAATATCTGATGTTTTAAAACAATTACCCTTTAAGAGTTTGTATAATAAAAGCCCAAAGCTCAAGGTAATATTTGAAGTTAACAGAATTATGCCAACGGAAAGCAATGCTTCATTTTTAATAAAATTTTTTGTCCGATAAGCATATTGTATAGAGAAAATGAAGTGCTTCATATTTCCTTATCAATCAAGGTATCTTTATTTCACTAGGCTTTAGATAATTAGAAGTAATTAGATGTTCTCAAGTTCCCCTGCATATTATTTGGATGTTTCAGAGTACATTATCTCATATAAGTGAATATAGTGTCTATACTGCACTTTCACTTTCCAGCACAAACAAATGGAAAGTAGTAGGAAATCAATGCTTTAGTGGGATAGGTGGTAAATGAAGCAAAAAGACCAATGCTTCTTATTTATTAATTTTATTTTTTTTTCTAGAAGAAGCTACAATCTGTGAGCTAATGCATTACAAAACCTGAAAGAACCTCACATTTTATTATAACTTGTCTTAGAACTAACAGGATCTTCCGTTACCCACTGAGCCCAAATGATAGGTTAATTCTCAGGCAGAAACAGATGTCATCTCTTTCACAGGCTATAACTGTAATCGAGGTTTTATCAGAGACGTTATAGGTTCTTTATATTGTAAATGAGCTTCTTAATCCATTAGGCTAATTATGCAAAGCATAATCCAGGGCTAGCCTTTCAAAGTTCATTTTATAAATGGAACAAGGCTATCTCACTTTTAAAGATTTCTGAAAAGCGATTGCCAATTCCACACATTTGGGTGCATCTCTGATGGGAAATGTAAATGGAGTTGATAATGATTGCTGAATGTCGGGAAACAGCATGAAGCTTTTTATTAACTTCGATAAGATATAGAGCATTTTCTTTTTTTTCTTTTTTTTTTTTTTTAAAGGACTCCTCTTTTAGAGAAAAATTAAGCTAGAATCATCTGCAACCAAATGAAAAAAAAGGGTCTGCATTACTCCCTTGGTTGAAGAGGTAGATTTTTATGTGTATTTGAATGTAAACAGGATTTAAGTTAGGCTGAAATAGAGGAGAGGATGGAAAATGATATCATGTATCTGTATAGAACCTTTTACAGCTTGGAACTGTGAAGATTTTCACTAACAGTCTTTCACTCTATCCCAAACAAAAAATACTAAATGGTACAGGAAATTCAAGGTATTCTTTAAATTTTGCATTGATCCCTCTTGTGAAAAGAAACACAGCAGGTCACCCATTTAGATTAAAAGAAATACAATTGAAGAAATGTTAAGACATCTGACATCTTTCCAAAACACTTATTCTTCTATTCTATTCACACAAAGAATCATATCTTACCCCAGAATGAACAGTAGTATTGTTCTTTTTGTTCTACACTTTTGATCTGCGTGTGAAGAAGAGTGAAGATCTGACCTGGATCACAGGAAAGCTGACAGCTTTGTGAGTTCTATAGTAATGTTTACACCCACAATGTAGAGATGTATTATTATTGTTGTTATTATTGTTAGCTCATCATTCGTCATTATTGTTATTGCTGTGGTTATTATTACTTCTATTTTGGTCAAAAATCAAGCCATGCTTTGCTATTATGTCTTGAAGGTCTATCTTTCTAAGTTCAGCAGACCTGGTTGTTATGAAATAGAATTATGCAGGTCTTATGTGTGTTTCTGCTTATAGGCTTTGACTCAGTTGGGCCTACTGGAGAGAAGAAGATTGTCTTTATTATCCATAAAAGCTGCCTGCCTTTCTTTCTTCCTTCCTTCCTTCCTTCCTTCCTTTCTTTCTTTCTTTCTTTCTTTCTTTCTTTCTTTCTTTCTTTCTTTCTTTCTTTCTTTCTTTCTTTCTTTCTCTTTCTCTCTTTCTTTCTCTCTTTCTTTCTCTCTCTCTTTCTCTCTCTTTTTCTCTCTTTCTTTCTTTCCCTTTTTCTTTCTCTCTTTCTCTCTCTCTTTCTCTCTTTCTCTCTTTCTTTCTTTCTCTCTTTCTCTCTTTCTCTTTCTTTCTTTTTCTTTCTTCCTGTCTTTCCTTCTCTCTTTCTCTCTTTCTTTCTTCCTTCCTTCCTTTCTTCCTTTTCCTTCCTTCTCCTGCCTTTCTGCCTTTCTTTCTGCCTGTCTTTCTGCCTGTCTGTCTTTCCTTTCTTTTTCCCTTCTATCACTCCATGTACAGCTTATGCTGATCTGACAGGAGAAACTGCAATCACGTTCACAGTCCCTCTTATTCCACTTTAAAAGCATAGAAAAAAAAGGAAGCATCTAAGGAATATGAAGTCATAATGCTATTTTAGCTTGTTGGCTTGTGCTGTGGGAGTAAGGTTCTGTGGAGCCTTATGGATTAAACTGCTATTACACAGTTGCTCTCTATAGATAATTCCAGCCCTAGATTCCCAAGACAGGCAGCAAAAACCAATACAGTAAAAATGTGCTAACAGATTAAAGAGCAGTAATAACCTCTTTTTCATCCATTTCTAATTCTGTTACTGAATGGAGGCAAGAGTAGACAGCTTGAGGGTTTCAAGGATGAAGCAATGTTCTGCCTTTATGGTAAACTAACTCTTTTTGTAATGTTTCCAGCAATATAAGGGATTAAGATTTTCTAAGTTATGTCTCTCCCAAAAGGGAAATAAAACAGAGCAACATACTCAGAACTGTCTCCGGTACTGCTTCTTTCATTTAATATGTATCTATTGTATTAATGTGGCTGGAAGATCTTCAGTGCTTCTCTGAAATTGGTGGGGTTTTTTTCAAAAAGATGTCTTCAGTGGTCTCAGATGCATGATTAGTGCAAGATCACAAGATCAGCCAGCCCTACATCTTTCTCTCTTTCTTTCCCCACATGAAGCTCCCAGTTCTTTCCAGCCAATTTTGATCAGTATTCAGTTCATTCTTCACAAGCACAAAAGCACATCAATGACATGCTATGCCTCCTACCTTTACTGTGTGTCGAGCTAGTTTGCCAGCCTTCCAGCTGCAGGAACTTCATCATTTGCCTGGAAGAAAAATTTTGGAGATGAAGGTACAGGACATACACACAAACCTGATCCTTGACTCCTTTTCCTGTTGGTAGCTGTGAGTCCTTTAGCTCTATGATAAAAACAAGCTTTTTCTTTGCAAGATTTCACATATTCCTAGTAAAGTGATTTAATCCTATCATATATTCCTGAGGTCATCAACAACAGGGAAGTTATGACAGCAGATAATTTGGGTCACCATCTGTATGGGACTATATGCAAATAAGACAATGCTTAGCATGGACATGGCTATCAGGCTCCAACTAGGAAAGAACATAGCTGCAAACTTACGTATTATTGGCCATTTGTGTCACTGCCGAGTTTCTCTATGACAAAGCTGTAGTGGTAGCTCCAGTTTACCCATTTGTTTAGCCATCGTGCATTCTGGTTGTCTTGGAGAAATTGTTTTGCTCTGTATAGCACCAAGGTCCTCTTCCTAGCAAACAATGAACATTTTTAACAGACATCTAAAAGGTGTGTTGGGAAGTTGAGCTCATGAAGGGCAAAACATTTCAGTGAAACATGTCAGATTGATGATGCTTCCAGCAGACACAGGGACACAGCTACATGTGTCTATAGGTTTGTAGTGTAAGGCCCCCCCCCCCCCGGCCCCGAACAGACAGCACAAAGCTGACACTGCTAATAGTGCCAACAAGTTTATTCCTTGATGACACTCTCTGCTACTCTTTCAGCCCACAAAGCTAAAACTTTTGGAAGCAATGCTCATAGATAGTCTGGGAGATGTATGTTCCAAGGATCAATGTAACAGGTGGTATGGAAAAGTTTTAACATTTTTATTGCTTTCCAATTTGTGTGGTACTCCATCACTGTCCCATAATGTATTTTGTGGATTCAAGTATAATATTTTGAATGCCCCACGGCTTGCAAAGCAGACATTCAAGTTAATGCTGTAACAAACCAGACCTACTCCACTCTGGTGGGATGCAGTACTGCATGCATTATTTCATACAGTAATAAATTTAAAAATTAAAAAACCCTAATATCTTGGGTCTCTACATATATCCCAGGGGAAATCCAGAGACAAGAGTTAGGTAGTGGGAATGCAGTCAGCATATATCCCTGTAGACTCAAGGCTACAGGACATTCCCTGGCACTTTATGCTTGAAGATGCATAGATGCACATAATTACAGTTAAAACTTAGGGTCTAAGATCACAGTTGTGAGGCAGGACATGGCTGCTTTCAGGCTTTCCAAGCTCTCCATGTAAGATCTGGAAAATAGCAAAGGCTTTCTGGCACTCTAAGCTCCCTGCCACAACAGGAAATGTAGACAAATTTTTTTTTTCCCTTAAATATCTTTTCAAGCAAAATATTATATTATTTTCCCTATTCAGGAACTTCTCAATTTCTGGATTACATTCCAAAACAGGTCTTTTTCTCCTAAAAAGAAATTAATTTTAATGAGTCTGTATATCTTATTATTATGCATTTAAATATACTAGGGCTGGGCATTTTGTCTTTGCATTTTTATTTCTTTATCTCTCTTTGTCTTTCCTTCTATATTCCAAGATATATATATCTATTTCCATATAACCTAAAGGCAGTTGTCAGTGGGAAATAATGTATCTTTCACTTCATAGTTAAACTATTAATTTTTCTTCACTGATCACATCTATATTTCTATATGTTGGTGGCTTGTGATTACATTCCTGAGTGGTGCCACCCAGAATCCTTACAGCATGTGTCATAGCATAATTTCCAATACACCGCTCCCCACTTTTGTCCACTAAATAAAAAATGCAAATATTTTCCAATATTTCTTTGATTCAATAAGATTTATGTGAGACTTTCAGCACTGGTGACTGAACAAAGTACTGCAGCTGTTCAATCTTCCACTGTAATTTTTTTAATTGAATGAGGTAAACAGGGGCTCTATTATCTTGCTTGCACATAATACTGTAGGAATTCTACAGTGTTCATCATGCTGGCCTTTTCAGTAATTTGTCAGCACAGGCCACTATAGAGATTGTAGGTAAATGCTGTTTTGGAGAATTATGTAGACCATCTGCAAGGTCTAAATCATAACACACCAGAGGTTAGAAAACACACAACACAAGGGGACAACAAACAAGCAAGCAAAAATGTCAAATACTGATCCTCAGTAGTTACTCCTGGCCAGGTGTCGGCAGGAGGTAACCAGGCCATCCCTGCTGAGGGGCAGCCATAGGGGCTGGGCCTGATGGCTGGGAGGGAGCTGGGTAGGAATGGGCTTTGAGGACCCCCTCAGGGGCTTCCTGCTTGCTCAGGGCTACTCTACACTCAGCCCTTGGTCTAGGCCAGCACTGCATGTCTGGCTCAGTGTTATAGGGCTGTGGCCTGGGGGTAAGTGTCTCATGTTATCCTTAAGAAATAATAAAATAATGAAAGAATGAGCAGCACTAATGCAATGTCTTAGACTACTTTGCTTTTAATTCTTCATGAATCATCAAATTTCTTAGTATTTGCAAGCTCTTATTAAGGTGTTAACATGTCCCAAAGTGTGGAGTAAATTTACCAAAAGTCAGGAAACAGAAGATAAAGGGTTTTTTCCCTCCATTTATTTACATTCGTGTTAATAATTTTTCACTTATTCATTGCATTGCAGATACATAGTTTCAAGGGGACTTCCTGAAGTCACCCAGTTCACCCCTCCTTGTCCTAAGGGAAGGATAATTATATTCAGGGTTGTTTTAATCATCTGGTTTATAAGCCTCCAGAGTAACAGATTCTGTAGTCTTCCTAGACAGCCTAGCCCAATGCTTATTTTTCCATAGCTTGGCGTTGCTTTGCTGGCCTTCTGTTCAGGATATTAACACACTAAACATTCTAGGATATGAATATTCTAAATTCTCCTACATTCCACCATGTTTCCATCATATTAAGCTTTTAACTTTCATGTCTTATCTCAGTACAAGTCCTTCACTCTCCTTGATCTTTTCCATCATAAATGTATTTTACCATTTTGCTCTTGTTGTATTTATTTAGCTAGGCTAAACCAGGCCAAGTTCTTCAACAATTCCCCACCAATCTCTCATTTTAAGTCTCCTAATATTCTTCTTATTCACTTTGTTTATAAGCTGATTACATTTTACAGAAACCTTAATGTCCTAAACTGGATGCATTGCTCAAGACTGCCTCAGCAAGTAACAGTTAGTGACTTAAAGTAAACAAGAATTTATTATTTTTTAATGTTTTACCCTTCTCTCTGAGGTTTAGTCAGCCATCTCTAGGCTGCAAAAGTGCACCCATTTTCTTTCTGGTTTCACAACTATTTATTTTTGCCTGGATTCAGAGTAGGAACAATCTTTATTTTTGCACATGTTTTTTTGAATGTTCGAGGAAACCCTATTCTAGCCATGTGGATTTGAATTTATGCCAGAAGAGGAGCAGAGGTGTCCTAGCACCTCGTCTGTCATTCTGAATGCTCTCTGCATGGAAGTGCAGTTACAGCCTCTGCAGAAGCTTTCTGAAGCAAGTCCCAGAGCATGTGTCCTGGGAGATCAGGAGTGTCAGACATGTCAGAGTATTGGAAATCTCACAGAAAAGACAAAATGCACAAATACTATTGTAAAGCAGGATATCTAGAAAAAAAACCAAACCACAACAAACCCAAAACCTTTAAAATGTAATTTTATACTTCTCAAAAGAGTAGCAATAATAATTTAATATATACCAACCTGGATCAGGCTATGAAGGGATTATTGGCAGGGTGGTACCAAACTGAAGCATCTGCCTTCTTCATGTGTCCTAGATTCCTTCATCTCTGAATTCAGTTGAGATTATGACCTAATGTCTCTCGTGAATGGGGATGGGTGCACCAGTCATGCCAGTAAGTACATATCCACTAGAGAATAGTGCAATATGGCACAGGCCAGGCTGCAATATCAAAATTGTAGGCAGAGCCAGACTTGGAAACCCTGATGTGTGCATTATAGTGCATGACTTTTGTAATTTTTAGAAATATCTTCTTCAAAGATACAGTGCAAATATTCAGGTAAACCACACTTTCTGTATTTAGTTTTTTTAATTATTAAGGAAATGTACAGAAAGTAGTTGTGGATACTCACATGATTTGAGTATAATGCTGACTGGAAAAACAGATACTCATATCTGCAGAATTTGAAATATACCTTGATGATCTAGCTTTTTTTACACTGGAAGAAACCTTTTTTTCTCCCTCTTTATTTCTCTCCTATCACCCATAACTTGAAATATAATCTTTATTAGCTGAATTGGTATTTAGAACGTAGCACTGGCATCAGCAAAAATTGAGAATTCCTCATTTTCAGCTGTTGAGCTTTAGCCAGTTTCTTTGCCCAAATGCCGCATAGCAGAATTATGAATCAGAAACCCATGGTCTCTAAATAGGAATCCAGTGGGAGGCAGAGACTAGTTCTTTCTGATATTTCAAAGGCATTGCTGACTAAAATGGATTGAATTTTATACAACATACTCATTATTCAGCATCCGTATCATTCTGGGTTTCATCAGACTGTTTATTCAGTAAATTTTTGGCACTCTTTAGTCAACTCTATCATTTATAGAAGAATATTCAATCAATAACTCTTTCAGTGATTCATGATTAAAATTGTCTTTGAGCTACTTTAAAAAGTAGTATACCTGCATGTTCAGTGACTACAGTGTCCTCCTGAACTGCTTAGAACTCCTCCTCCTTGGTTACTTCATTTGAAAGAAAAAAAAAATATCAAGAAGGGTATTTATCAGACCTTCTAGAGGTCCCTAGTAATATCGATTTAATGCGTATAGTAAGCTGCTAAGCCAGTACCAGAAGTAAACCAGTAGGCAGAAGTCTTCGCTGCCAAGAGCCTGAAGGCATGGCCTGTGGGAATCACTGCAGCGGAAAAGAGAGCAAATTGTGGCTGGTGGCATCATTGTGTGTATATTTTGCTGCACAAAGCTCTGGGGAGGAAGAACCAAGTCTGTACATGGTAACATGTAGTTCTAAGTACACAGTGACCTAGCCACAGCTTTGAATTGCTTAGGGAAAACAAACACACACACATGCACATACATACACTTCTCAAGGACTCAGTACTACTGTCTGAGCGTGCAGAGAAAAAAAGAACTTGTGTAGTCTTACAGAACTCAGCTCTGTGTTTCCCTTACACATCTGACAACTAAAATTAGAAAGTCAGATGAGACATGAAAAAAGGAAATGAATTTGGCAAGCCGACACCCTTCCACCATGAAGGAAAAAGGGACAAGAGCACATTCAATTGCTCTAACTGACAAGAGGATTAAATATCCAGCAGGAACAAGCAAGGGCAAAACCTGCTGCCTGACCAGAGAATTCATCTGCCAGTTGCAGAGTGGGAGGGGGAAAATAAGTTGTCAACTGTGGCCAGAGCTATCACCTTGCATTTCTAGATTCACACCTGGGAAAGGGTTTGGAAACAATTCACCTGGTGTGGACAGATAAGCAGTTTGTTCCTAGAAGAAAAGAAAAATGCAGCTATGTCTGGAATAAGATACTGAACTCTTTTTTTTTTTTTTTTCCCCCTGCTGGAAATAGCAAACTGAGTCTTGATTTCAAATCAAGAGAATTATTAGGTAACATTTTTAGTACCATTTACTGGGATCTACCAGCTTTATATCAGCTACATAAAGGAATCTTAAAGATACTCATGTCATTTTTAAGGAGGCCTTGGTTATACACTTAACAGAGAGGAAAAGCTGGCTCTTCTACCCTTGCAACCATATGCACCTCCCCAGAAGAATGAATTGTACTAATATGTGTGCTCGGGTATCTCCACATCATGGTCCAAATTACCTGGTACTTAAAATGATGTGAATTCCTCTGGCATTACCTGTAGTAACTGTCAGGCACTATAAAGCTAGTTTCAGACAGTAAGAAAATTCAGGCAGGTGATGGTGATATCCCTTGGTGGAGAAGACAGTAAGTTTGAGGAGTGGAGGCTGGAGTAAGTTTATCCTTGTTGGGTAATGTGAATCTTCCTGAAATTCAGGAATGTAGGCTTGGACCAGAAGCACTGTGAGGCTTCACAGGAGCTCTGGGAAGCAAAGCAAAGGATGCTCTTCTCTGGTCTTTTCCACTCAGTTAGGTACTCTGCATCTTGGTATCTCTTCTGTCATGGATCTTGGTTTTCTTTGTCAGATTGTTTTTTCCTGTCTGTGTTCTTGGTTTCATCTCATGACTTGATAAATATTTCCCAATTATTTTTAAAGCTGATTATCATGAATCATATCCCAGATATGCTTTATATCTTGAATAGAGAATTATTAAGTTTCGATATCATCCGAGGGACTTTAAAAAATACTGCCAAATTTTAAAACATATAAATAAATTTATCTTACAAGTAAGCTAAACTTTAGGCCACTAAATTACCAGTGATGTAGGTGGATGGGGTTACAGAGTACGTTGTAGTTTTTCTCTGGTGCTCCTTCCCACTCATCCTTTCCTCTGCTCCAGCATAAGCTCTTCACAGGTGACAGTTCCTTCAGGAAAATCCATTTGCTCTGGCACGGGTCCTCTGAGGGCTACAGGAAAATCTTGGCTCCAGTGCCTGGAGCACCTCCTCCTCCTCTGACCTTGGTGTTCCCACTGCTGCTTCTTTCCTATCCTCCTTTCTCTGTACAGTGTTTTTTGCCCTTTGTTGAATATGTGTTCCCAGAGGCAACGCACATGGCTGATGGGATCAGCTTTGTCATAGAGTGCATCTGTCACAGAGATGGCTAGAACTGTCTAAGTCCAGCATGGGGCCGCCCTGCTCTCTTCCCACAGAGGCTACCCCTTTGCAGTACCAAAGCCTTGACACACTCAATACAGCTTTGTAATGCATAATAATGACTGAGGCTTGTCAGGCTTTGTTTGAACTTTTCCTGAGCAGCTTGAAGCTTTGTTTTACTTGGTTAAAGCCATGGCAGCAACTTCTCTAATTAGCCACGTCACTATGGCCAATTTGTTTTGCTTTTTGTTTGTCATTGCATTGTACCACTACAGTTCTAGATAGACAGCACTAATAAATAGTTACTCCATGTAGAATGAGATGTTTATGCCCCTAACATAATGATGTAGTATGGAGCAGTACAGGCCTGGTATGATAAAAAACTTGAGAAGTGGAGACAGGATGTGGCATACAGGAGTGCAGTTTTGGGATGATAAAAGATATGGTACAGGGCTGTCAATGGAGCACCCATGGTTATAAACAGCTCCTCAATAGCCTGTTAAAGACATGCAGACCTTGAGCTGGATAAGCTGGTTTCAGGGATAACCATGTAAATTCAGATGTGGTAAAGGACACCAGATACTGACAATTCATTTTAACATGCCCCATGCCATCCCTTCCTCCCTAATCAGGATGAAACCACTGGCCTTAGGACCGAGAGCAGGGGAAGGGTGAACACAATCTCAGGAAAGAGGCAGAAAAAAAGAAGTGTGTGTGTAACGAGTTTACCTGTTATTACTACTATTATTGAGACTGCTCCTGTGTAAAAGTATTCTAACTGTGCAATTCTTTTTTTTTTCTGTAAAAATTAGACTAGATTAATATTGATTAGACTTTTAAGGCTGCAGTTATAGTAACAATAAATTCTTGGCTCTATACATACAAAAAATATGCTTCCTTTTTGCTCATAATCAAGATATTGAGTGTAACACCAGAAGATAAGGGTTGAATTTGGAGAGTCTTGCAGGAACATAAACTCTTAGACTTTAAAGGAAGTTTTGAAAGGAAGGTAGCGTATTTAAAAAAACTTTCAAATGCTTTTCTGTTAACATGAAATGTGCACAACCTATTACAACTAGTGATTGCTGACCTTCTGGGTGGTGGCTCTGTGGCTCAGACCTTTGGTACCAAGCACTCTTTGGGAGCCTCCACAAATATTGCCTCCAGCTCTTAGAAAGTACTACAAAATATGCAGATCTAAATTGTTCCATATAATTTTATTTCATATATACTAACCAAGGGGATACTGAAACTCTCCTTTTGTTAGATATTACAGAAGAACATTTGTTCTTGCCACACAAAGAAACAGCAGCAACAGCTGAAGAATGGTGGTTTGATCAGATTGGCATTAAGTGCAACAAGTGGAAACCAATTTTTATTTCAGGGTGAGGGTGGATGTAATTGCCTAGTGATGGGGAACTAGATGACCTGAAGACTCTTTCATTACTTTAGATTTGCTTTGTTTTGTAACTTCAAGCACATCTCTCCTTTGATTCTCTGTTCCTCTCCTACCCATTTATCTGTTTTATTTACTGGAATTGTAGGCTTTTTAAGGCTATGACTGCCTCTTACTATTTGCTTTTAATGCTGGTAAAGTATAAAGTTAATAGGTTCCTAATCTTGACTGGGGTATCTTGCTGTTGCCATGGTACAAAATGACAAAATTTCTTTGATGAGGCAAGGGGATCTGCAATGAATAAGGAAGATATCTTTCTTTTTCTGTAAGGAAGAATACAGGCAAGTATAAGAAATACATATGCAGCTATTGCTTAACATTTTGTATCTCTACAGGTAAAAGTACCAGCACGTATATATAGAATGCATTTAAATCACTGTTCTGTATTGGTGCCGGTAGTTTGTAGCTATTATATCTTCAGATACAGAAATGCAGTTTCAGTTCAAGTTTGACACAGCTTTACCTGGTGACACAGAGGAAGCACTGGATTGCCTGCTCTGACCATGTCACTTGTAATAACTGACTTTAATATCTATGCTAATAAAGCTTGCTGCATTCCCTGTATAAGCTTGACACTAGCCCCAGTGGCAGAGAAGAAACAGCTATCTAAATTAAACTGAATATGTCTTGATTGAAAATGAAGGAAATTATATTAACCAGTCACCTGTGCGTACATATCATATGCTACCCTGTGCTGACTTTGCTGGTGCAAGTGTCTGCTATACTAATGTATTTCAAGCTCCCACATAGCAGATAAGGAGTGTCTCTGTCACTGTGAGGAGACAGACTGGCACTCCATTTAGCAGTTAACTGTTTACTAAAGTTTTAATTTCACTTCTAACAGCTTGCTTTACTACAGGCATTTTGTCTACGAAATGTGTGTGACATGGAGTGTGGCTTGTTGTATTGATTTCTACAAGAGTGCACTAAAGTTCATGACAGATACAATCCTCAGATAGAATATGAAGAGTGTTTAAACCAGAGAAAAAATACAGGATTGAAGGGATTTACAGCTGGCTTGAGTTGGACCAACCCAGGTTTTACATATCAGAAGGCTTTATTTACATATAGAGAGGTAATCAGGTTATAATTCTACAAAAATCACAGAATGGTAGGGTTGGAAGGGACCTCTAGAGATCATCTAGTCCAATCCCTCTGCCAGAGCAGGGCCACCTAGAGCAGGTTACACAGGAAGGTTTCCAGGTGGGTTTTGAATGTCTCCAGAGACAGACTCCACCACCACTCTGGGCAGCCTGTTCCAGTGCTCTGCCACCCTCAAAGTAAAGAAGTGCCTCCTCATGCTTAGATGGAACTTCCCGAGCTCAAGTTTATTTCCATTCCCTCTTGCCCTGTCAGTGGGCACTAGAGAAAAAAAGACTGGCCCCATCTTCCTGACATCCACCCTTGAAATATTTATAAGTGTGGATGAGATCACCCCTCAAGTCTTCTCATCTCCAGACTAAATAGGCCCAAGTCCCTCCACCTTTCCTCATAAGGGAGATGTTCCAGTCCCCTAATCATCTTAGTAGCCCTTCTCTGCACCCTCTCCAGCAGCTCCCTGTCTCTCTTGG
>VZZY01024557.1:23272-38415 GCA_013400335.1 Eurystomus gularis | reverse complement strand
TCATCTATCCATCCAGTCATTCCATTGTAGAAGGCTATCAGATTAGTCAGACATTACTTCCCTTTGGTGAATCCATGTTGACTACTACCGATAACCCTCTTTTCCTCCATATGCTTCAAGATGATGCCGAGGACAAGCCATTCCATCAGCTTTCCAGGGATGGAGGAGAGGCTGACTGGCCTATAGTTTCCTGGATCCTCCTTCTTGCCCTTTTTGAAGACCAGAGTGACATTTGTGTTCCTTCAGTCCTCAGGCACCTTGCCTGATCCCCCAGGACCTTTAAAAGATGATGGAGAATGGTCCAGCAATGACCTCTGCCAGCTCCCTCAGCACCCACAGGTGTATCCCATCAGGACCCATGGACTTATGTGTATCCAGTTTACTTAATTGCTCTTTAACTTGATCCTCCTCAACCAAGGGGAAGTCTTCCTTCACCCAGACTTTCTCTGTTTCCTCCAAAGATTAGGACTCCTGAGGGCTGATCTGAGGAGTGAAAACTGAAGTAAAGAAGGCATTCAGTAACTCCGCCTTCTCTGCATCCTCTGTCACCAGTCCCCCTGTCTCATTCAACAGCATTATATACCAGTGTCTTATATCTTCATAGTGCTGCTATTTTCTTGGGGGTTTGTATTTTTTGAGAGTGCCTGGAAGCCTTCATTATAGAGTAGGCTCACAACATTGGTTTTTGCTGTACAAATATGGTATGAAAAGGACACCACATCCAGGTGGCCCAGGAGAGACAAAACTGAAGACCGAATACTCCGATTCTCTTTTCCAGCCATTGAAGTGCTACAAAACCATAGGATAAAATACTGATGCAATGGATTGGACCATGTATTATATCTCAAACATTTCACAAATTGAAGCTGACTGGCTACATTTTGTGTTGAGCAGACCAGTTGCTGGAGTAGAGTGTACAACAGGGGTGAAACAGCTAGAATAGAAGTATCAGGCTGTGTAAACCCGAATTTTTCTCTGACTTCTTTATGCTGTCTTCACTTTTAAGTCTGATAAATTTGGCTTTAAGTGAGTGTAAGAATTTAATCCAAGAAGGATGTAGAATAGGGCAATGATTTGCAATGCTGTTGCATTGTAGAGCAGATCAATGACAAGACACATGAGAAGGGTAGAAAAAGAGGCTATTAACATCTGTTTAAAACAGACATAGCACAAAGTTCTCAGGCAAGGCAAATCTAGTACACATTCAGACTCCTCTCAGTAGCTTGAAGCAAATGAATCTCTGCTCTATGGTATAGAAAGAGATACTACTTTCCAGCACCTTTTCTATGATTTTTCAGTCAGAATCTTAACTAAGGTGTACAAGACAATCTTGCTCAATTATATAGAAAAAGTGGTCATGCATTGCATTCTTCGTGGAACATTTTTAGTGATGTGCTACCTTTATCCTGTCTTTTGTGGTGTGCTTTCCATACCACATGGGATATTCATTTCCTTTAGGAACATTCTTGCATCTCAAAAAAAATCATACCAAAAGAGTAAGTTAAGATTTATTTTTATTCTTCACCTAGGGATTGTTCTTGAAACATTCTGATTCTTCAATGCAGATCATTTTATTATTCATTATAACATAGCAATCAGTTTAATTTTGCTAATTTGAAATCTATATATTATTGTAAGTGGCAACAGCAATTAAACATTGACGTTTTCCATAAATCTCAGCTATATTTGAATTCAGATGATAATATTTATAAAACCTCATTAGAAAACTTACCAGGAAGGAGAAAAAGTCGTACAAAATGAATTATATTAAAGTATACAATTAAGAGAACATAAAGATTTCTGGAATGATCAGAGTAACGTAATGTCCTCATGAGGAAACCACCATCCAATGCAAAGTGTTAATATACATTTCATAAATGGCTTAAGATAGGCACATATTTTAGTAAACCTCCAATATATGATTTTTGTTATTTTTGACAAATTAATGTTGAGACTTGCTTCTGAACAGCACTGCAAGTTAAAAGAGTTTTTCTAAACAATTTGAAGTGTTCCAAGCTGAGATGCATTGTTTGCAGTGTATTATAATAGAGGTATGCTTTGGTGTCAAAATAGATTTAAAAATTAAAATCAAGGTGGATATTACCTTTGTCCTCTGTTTACCTCTGTGCATTTCTGTCAGAATTAAAACATTGAAGTTTTTCCTCTGTGTCTTAAAAAGTTACTTCAATGCTTGAACAATAATTTTAATGTTTATTCAACTTCCTTATTATCTAGACTTCCTGAACTTTGCTTTGCCCTTGTCTCAAGTTTATTGGCTTCAATATAATTTTCCTGAAGAAGCCTTTTAAAAAGGTTGTTTTTTCAGTAGATACTAGTTCTGCACTGTATCAAATGAAGCCCATACATTTCTCGTTTGATCAACTGTCCATTTGAATTATTGTATACAGTTAAGCTGGAATCTAATGCATGGCAACTTCAGGTAGAGATTTAAAGAGCCTTAGCCCTGACAACAGCCTGTGTTAATGCTGAGTTTACACAGCTCTCACTGACTGAAAACCCTCATTATTTCACTCAGAAGAAGGCTGTGCCTATGGGTTGTCTTACCTCATGATATTTCAGTCCACGTGGCCACCAGTCAACCTTATCCTGACATCTGTGGAAGAGTAAATAAGAATCTTCAGATACAATTCTGTGCATAAACTATATGTGATATTGAGGCCACATTAATGATTAGATAAAAGCTCGATATTTTCTGTTAAAAACCGAGTAATTTTTAATCATCTTTTTCCTAAACATTAGGAACAAAAAGCTTCTCCAACGTAGTCTGAACCTATCTTCATATGTAGCTATATGCTGAACACACTCAATTGTAAATAGCCTTATAATCATCTTCTGAAATTCAGCAAATTATATGAAGCTAGTAATTCCTGTGGTCAGAATAGGGAAGCTGCGTAGAGAGAATTGCCTAGCTGAAAAGCAATGAAAGCATGCACACTTGTATAACTCTGTCCTTTGTAACAAAAATTGCTTCTGAACTATTTCATTGTTTATATGGCAAAAATCTTGGTGTAGGGAGTGGTGGCAATGGATACAGTTAATAGAAACTCAGGAGAAAATTCTCTTTAATAAAACAAATAAAGGAACATCAGTACTTCTGTACCTTGCTTCTCTTCTTTTTCTTTGAATATTTAGGAGTGTTAACAGCCATCTAGTCCATTATGGTTAAAGATTACGATAGTACACTTTATTGCAATGATTTAATTTTTTCAATTTTTTTGTCTATGAGATCTACTTCAGGCTGTATTTTTGTGTGTTTCAAGCTGCAAATATTACTGCCACATTTAACATTGCAGTGGAATTCAAAGATACAGACTAAATCCAGGGAAGCTACCGTACACAGGTCAAGAATACCAACATAATGGGAAAGCCAGGTTTAATATTTGGTGGTTTAGAAGTGTTCATAGAATTTACCCACTTTCCTGGTCCAATGTAGTCAGCAGATCTCATGATCAGATGCACTTAATGGAACCCAATAGAACATGCTGGATGAATATTTGTTTTTCACCATAGGAGGTGGCCACCTGTTTGGAAGGGACACAGAACAGGGAGCAGAACATGGTTCCAGCAAGTCATTCTTGACTGCTTAGATGCACTTAAGCTCAGTAATAATGAAGAATGGTCAATCCTATAGAAAAGTTCTTGAAATCAAGGGATTCTTAGATGAGATTTCTGTTCAATTCTTGTCTTTGTCAAGCATTTGCTACTGTATGATGTTTATTTCTGAAGTAACTGTCTGAATGATGCAAATGCAGTATCTCATGGTACCTTCTCTTTTTTCCCCCTATTCCTGATGGAAAACTGAGTTTTGGCATTTTTTAGTTCTACTTTTTATTCAAATATCAAGACATGTAAAATTTTGCGTCAGGTACAAATATACAAGGTATTAACCAAATATCACAGCAAGTCCAAACTGCAGGGATTAAATGAGATACACGTTAATACACTTCATAGTTACAAATTTCCAATCTGACTATGTCTTCAAGGTGAGGCAACATCTATATCACTATGACCAATACGTTTAGTAGCCTTGAGCAGAACCTTGAGAGAGGGAAGATTCAGTGTGTTCAGGAAGGACTGACCCTGTGGCTGTAAGCATTCTCAGTGCATTTCATATTAATAATCAAGTCAAGCTTTTTTTGTTCTCTTAGCTATCATTGATGAGATATGTTTTCCGCTGATACCTCACCCATTATAATCTATTCATCTGTGTAGGAGGAGTGAAGTGCTGGGGCATGGTGTGCCCCAAGTTGGAGTTGACCTATGGATGAGTCACAGCCTAGCAGTGTGTTTTGTTCCCCAAGTGGTTTCAGGCCCCAGAGGCAGAACCTGGCCAACCTGTGTGTGGCCCCACCTTCCCCCAGGTGATTGTGGTTGGGGTGATGGGCAAGGCCAGAGCTATATCAACCAGAGTTCCTGTTGGGGCTGGTTGGAAGAGCTTTCTGTTGGAGACAGCTTGCTGAGCTCTTGCTTGCTGATCTGTTCCTATTGGCTCTTGTGGTGGCTGATTTGACATTGACAAGAGCAAAAGGATGAAGAATATGTAAAAGATGAAGGTATGCTGAGGGGATGTTGCTGAGTTTGGCACTGGCCTGCGAAAGAAGAGAGCTAGCAGCATAAAATTGGTTTAATTGGCAGGATTGTCTGAAGAAGGAGAGAGCTAGCAAAACAGAGGAGTCTGAACAAAGGGACAGGTATAGACAGATTAGTTTCTTATGCATGTGAATCACAGGTATAATATGTGTTTATATCAGGAAAAAATGAGAATTGCAGATGTTTCACTTGTAATATAACACCTACTAGGGTCCTCGTTGAATAATCCAATATTGTTTCAAGCACTCCTTTATGTTAAAAAGTGTATTCTGCAAAACACTCAATACAAGGATTGTTCTTTATTTGTACAATTAGCTTGCTATTACACATCAGTTAACAACTTCAAGCATCAGTTCCTGAGTATTGCATTAGAGGACAAATTCTCTTTTATTTACCATTTTACTGCCCATAAATTTGAGGTACTCCTTAACATTTGTAGAAATGTCCTGTGGAATTCATATGGACTAGGAATTTTTTTTAAACTCTACTGATTGTATACTTAATTTGCTCTGATTTTATAGATCTTTGATTTCTCATCAGATTGTTCATAATTTTAAAAAGCCTTCTGCTTTTCACATAAATCTTTATGACTTAATCAAATTGAAATCTGTTGCCCTTACCTGCACATGGAATTACCTTTCATTTGCTAGTTTTTTCTAATGTTTCTTAAATACTTTTGGCATTTTCCTAGGAGTGGTGGTGGCTTCTGATTTGGATTCTTCATAGATATTGAAGAAAAATAAATGTTGTATTCAAAAAATCCTATTGCTATTTACATTCCCCAAGAATCAGGTTACATAAGGTCAAAGCATTTGTGTATTGTTTTTCTTTTAATACTTATGCTGTTACCTTTGGTTGCATAACTCAACACAATGGAATTTCTCACAACATGGAGTACACTAAGGTGGGTTAAGTAATAGGTTTTTCAAAGACACATGATGATGTCAGTGATCGCAGCACAGTGTACACAGACTGATAGCAAAGCTATACCAGAGGCATTTCTCATTTTTCCTTTTAAAGGAACAGTGGTTTTGCTATTTAACTGCCAAGAGATGCAACATATTGCTCCTGTAAATACAGGTTATTTGGAGAAGTTATTTCTGATGTTCCTGCTGAGTAACTGCATTAGGATGTTTGTGTGCCTGCTTGTTTTGTGCTAACTTCCACACCTGAAATTTTACTTTTTGTAGCTGCAGTCATAGTATTTTCTTATGATTCTGTCTGTGTTGCTGTAATTGTGTTGGGATCTGGAGCTAGCCTTGCTTGATATGTCATGAACAAAGTGCATTCAATTTTGTTCCTGAGCTTTATGACAACATGCCCTTTGCCTCTTTCTTTGCTTCCATGAGACCATAGGAATTGGGCCCATCTGTTGCACTGTGTTACAGTGAATGAGAGCAAATGTAATCTTTAGAATCAGTAATACGTCTTCTTTTAGACCTGGTATATTCTTCACAGACAACTCTTTTACCCCGCTAGTTTCTGGTAGTCCAGGGACCAACCTTTTCCATGGACTTGCTGTACTTTATTAGTCAGTTCAGAGAATGTTGTTCTACTGGCTGAATGCTTGGCAAATGTTTTAATATCAGAGGCATCCGTTCATCTGAATATTTTTTTCCTATTTTGCCCTTCTGTGAAATTGTGCAAGAGAAACTGCCATAGGAATTTATTTTCTGGGATTCTGTATTACTTTCACAGCAGATCTTTGTGTTTTCGTGATCTTGCACTGCAGACATGCCAATACAGGAGGCAGTAGGCTGTCGAGAATGGTCTCTGAGGAGCTGTGATCTGTTCCATCTGCACTTGGTGTTCAAGCAAGGTGCATACTGTACCCATGAGACTTCTGCAACCATGGCACATAATACGTTTTTCCTCAGTTAATTTTATTTCACTACTATCATTGATTTTGAGGTCAGTGGGATTCCTTTCTGCAACAATTCTTGTGTTGTTTTATGATCATTTGATTTTGAGGTGACAGTTTCTGTCTGGGGGGAGAGTTTTAGCCAAGTTGATAAATATTTGGTGTGGGGCCTCAACAGTGTTGAGTACAGAGGTACGAACACTTCCCTAGTCCTGCTGGCCACACTATTTCTGATACTAGCCAAGATGCTGTTGGACTTCTTGGCCGTCTGGGCACTCTGCTGGCTCTTAATCAGCTGGCTATCAACCAACACCTCCAGGTTCTTTTCTGCCAGGCAATTTTCCAGCTACTCTTCCCCAAGCCTGTAGCATTGTATGGGCTTCTTGTGACCCAAGTGTAGGACCCAGCATTTGGCCTTATTGAACCTTCCCAACTGGCCTCAGCCCATTGATCCAGCCTGTCCTGATCTTCAAAGAGATCAGGAAATTTTTCCCAAATTTTCTCTGATGCGAGACATCCTTTTGTGGATCTGGGACCTGCTCTGTCTGTGCTTCAATTCCCCTGTTGGGAAGCAGTATTAATGATGATCACTTTCTGATGCTTTTTTGGGGTCTAAGTCAATTCAGATTGAAAACTCTTTTAGGATAAAAAATACCTGTCTCTGTGGATATTGCATACACTGTATAGTGACAGTCTAGTCTTCCCACTAGCATTTATAACCTTTTGCAAAGCATACAGAAATTATATCCTAATTTACTACAGATACATAGTAGGAGATTGATATAAAAAAACATTACTGGGATAAGTGTTGGCAAATCCCAATCTTTTCAAAGCATGCTGTATAGCCATTTACCCCACATAGGGCCCAATCCATCACTAACTGACCTTTTAAAAAAGAGAAGGAATTTTTTTTTTTTTCATATAGTAGCTTTTTAAAGAAATAATCTCTCAAAGTAATGAGGTACAAGCTGGTTCACTTCTACGCTTTCATGCAGAAAGAGAGATGGTATTTTAACACAACCTTTGAGTGGAAGAGCTATGTGTGTAAAATCTTTCCCTTCAGAGTAGGTAAACACTTCTGTGGTCTAAGAGCTACACTGCTTTTAGTAGAAAGCTTTATGCGTTAACGACATATCTTATTACGTATAGTTTTAATAGAGCTTCTCTGGTATTTGTGGAGGAAACATGATACTCTATGGCTAAGAAAGCACCCTTCTTGGTTCCTATGATCACAAATTTCAATTTAAATGAAGAAGGTTTTTTCCAATGAAGTTTTCCCCAAAATTCTGTTTTATATCTCGTCAGATGTTCAAGCATGTGGGCAGCAGCTAAGTGTGTTATTTGTCTACCTATACTTGAAAAAAGGAGGTTGAAACTCTATGTGAAAACCTTCTGTGTGTCTGATAGTGTCGGTAATGAGTTGCTTGAAGAACAGAGATATTTTCAACTATTTTTTTAACTTTCAAATGATGAGTGTGTTAGCTGATATTGTTTTTTCTGTGAATGAAATCACTCAACATAATAGCTAACTCATTCTCAAGCATTCAAGTGAGTGCAAAGAAGAAATAGAAGAAAAACAATGAATTCTTTTCTTTCATGAAATAAAGCTATTAAACTAATAAGTATGAGATGACACAGTAAACCAGAGAATGTAATTCACGTGAACAAAAATAGGTTTGCTCATTTAATATTATGAAGGTAGAAAGGGGGAGATCAAGTAAGCATTATTTGTGCAAAGCAATTGAAAACCTAATGGTCATTTTCTGTGTCTTGTAAAGAGATGGAAATGAGGGGAAGAATTAAATTAATTTAAATCTGCAGCTGTTTGAGTAATGTACTGATGCTAATATAGGAGAAAGATTTTGTTGTGTTTTGAGGTGTTTTTCCCCTTGGATTTTACTTTCTCCTTAAGGAATTTCCTTGTGCTGTTTCTGCGGCACTGCTGTGGATCAGTTGAAGATGATTTCTACAGAAAAGAGAAACTGTCTCTCCTTTGTTGCTTCTCTCCTGTTAGCGGATTGAATAACTGGCGGCAGACCTGGGCAAAAGACAATGTTATTTTCAGGTCTGAATTTTCCTTCAGAATCTATACAGTTTTTGTTTTGTTGCACTTCCTTCATTATGTCACATTGCATTCATGCATTGATACTACCTCTTGAAGACTTTTTTTTTCAGGTGATTAAAAGCTGTTGGCTTTGCTCAGAGACAGAGCAACTGACGTATATTGCATTAGAATATTTTGATGGTAGAAAAAGATAATATTTTTGCATCTATAAAGAGCTTGTTTTAAAGAATACTTAGACATATTTAGTTTAAATATGCACAGCTAAGAACAAATATGTAGAAAAACAGAATATACGTTTTCATAAAAGAATCCAAAGCAGTTGAACATTCTCTTGCTAATTCAGTGGAAAACCCCTTTTTTCCACTTGCATTGTTTCATACTTTCATTACAGCACACTCTACCAGCATTTGCATGTGCAAAGCATATTTTTCCTATTGAAGCAGGTACTTAAGCAGGTAAAGGACATATTAGCTTCCTGTATGCCACATTTTCTTTCCTCAGTATGTGAAGAGTATGCATTCCCATTTTTAATGTTAGGTATATGTGTCAAGTTTTACAGCCTAAAATATGTTAAGATTCCAATAATGTATTCATTCTTAAACTGTTTTCTTCCAAGGAAAAGAAATCTTATTTCTGTATTACTAACCACCTAAAAATGACTACTCATGTACATAGCATAGTTTTACTGTACTAGAAATTTTGAAACGTTACAATCAACAGTAAGTAAACAGAACTGAATGTATTTCCCCCTTTCTTAAAGATATTCTTGAGTATAACATTCTGATTAACAAGATAATAGTACTTCTTGATATTTTCCCCTTCTGGTAAATCTCATGACTTGTTAACCTTTGTGTGAAAATTTGGAAAGAAACATTGTTATTAGCAGTCAAAGCTACAAGGAACAAAATAGCAACAGACTTGTTGGCCTAACAGGTAGGCACACTCAGAGAGAAAACTCTTATTAAACTGCATATTTGCAAATTGCTGCAAAGACTCCTGGCCACAGTTGTCAACAGTGGAGTGTACAAATCTTGAAAGTTCCTTGCTGGGAGATCTAAAAAAAAACCAAAAAGAGACATACTATTGCTCTAAAGAATTGCAGCAGTTAAGCCTATGTCCTAGCAACAAGTCCCTGCCTTCCTCTTAATGACTATTCAAAGGGTAGTCTAAACGCAGTCTTATAAACCTGTCCAAATATTTTCTGTTCTGTAGTTGCAATCAATTTTCTAAAAAAAGTACTAGTAAAATGTACAACAGCTAAACGTGTAATCTTTTCTCTTTCCACATTCTCAGAAGCATTTAAGTTTATTTCATACGTGAATGTTTCCAGTAATTTCTTTATGTAATGGTAGTGAATAGCAAAGATGAGAACATTTTTTCCTTTTTTGTTAGTGATATTGTCTTAAACTGAAAGTCCAAGATACAATAATCAGAGAAATTATTAGAGTCTTCACTGAACTTACCTGCTTCACTGGGCCTTATTCAAAATCTCCTAAGAGTATTGCCAGTCATGTGCAGCACTGCCCAAGAATCATTAAACAAATCCTTAAAATTATTCCTATACTGCATGGTTATAATAAAGGTATTCACCTTTCTTGTTGGTATATCAGTTCTTCAGAAAGTAGCCAAAGACTTCACCAGACCTAAGAAGAAATCATAGTTGGTTTTATATGCATGCTTTTAGAAGGGTAAAATAACATAGCCTTACCTTTTTCTTAAATTATGAGATTAAGTGGAGTGCCAAGAACAATTAGAGAATTAGGAAGTTTCTAATTTCTTCCACATAGTAAGAAGCTTCTCTTAATTGTGATAATTCATTGCAACTTGCATTTGCATTGCAGATTTCAGTTTTGATCCACTCATCTCTACTAAGGGACAGTTCCATTCTGGAAAATGCCTACAAGAAGATGCTGACTGTTTTTATATTGATATTTCCTTCCAGTTTTTTAGTTTTGAGATATACCTCTCTGGATATAGTTTCAAATATAGTAAATTGTATCAATAATGAGTTAATGTATGTACAGCATACAGGTGATTCAATTCACATGTACATATTCAGTGCAGTCACAAAACGCTGTTTCACAAAGATTTGTGGCTTGCATATTCAGCTGCCTACTCAGTAAAGGTGCTTTTAGTTTGTTTTCATAAAACTCTTTTAAGTCACTTACAACTGATTTGCATGAGCACTTTACTGCCTCACTGTCCATGATCATATTTATTTTGGTGAACAAGGTAAAAGTGTGCCATAAACCTTCCATTGCTCTTGTTAACTTACAGCATCTGCTCTAGTAATAAGCACTTGGTTGGATAACTTTGACATCTGGGAATCTTTCAGTTGATGGACTTGCCCTTGCTGAGCATGCCAGCAAAGATGATGAAACATTATTAGATCTATTTCGCAGTCTTCTTGTTGTAGTCCTATGTATCTTCGCCAAAGCTGTAGCCTGCTGGTGTGACTTATATACATGTTTTTGTAGCATCTGCCAAAACCCAATATATACTGCTGATGCTCTCATGAAAAGCTATAAAGAATATATTTGCTAGTGATATGTAGGTTTCAAGGAAGCCAGAATACGGGGAGAGGTTGGCAGGCAGCTGAACAGCAGCTCTCTTTAAATATGTATTATGCTTTTGGTAAGTGTGATTGCTAAAAAGGTTTGTAGCACCATACTGACAAGTTTCACTTCAAGGACTACATCCCTTAATGTAAAAAATAGCGTGAAAGCTTGTGGGTTTCAATCAAAACTGCATCACAGGATTTATGGACAGTTTCAGATAATTGTGATCTCTGTCCAGAAAGCATGCAGAAAAGAAAGAAACAGAGAAAATAATAAGGCTTTATCCCCTGTCAGGACTGTTTGTTTTGCATAATATCTCTCTGTTCTCAACAAGCATTTGCGAGTCAGTCTGAAAGGATGAAAAGAAGCCAAGCAGTATTAGAGCTGTCACTTCTGGGAACCTTGTTCCCCTGAGAAAAAGACCTTTTTGTCCATTTAATTTTGAATTAGTGAATTGAACTGACATGTAATCTTTGATTCCAGCTACAGATGAAATGTGTATTTGTGCATGTGTTTGTGTGCACATGTGTGTAGGGAACGGGTGAGTTATGCATAACTCCACATATAAGCCTTTTTAAGTTTATTTAGAAACATAATGCCAACATCTGTATTGAACCAAATCAATATACAATATTTTGCATTGGGATCCTCAGGTAAAATATACTTTCTCCATGATTAATTTTTAATAATTTTTTGCATCTGCTAGTTAGTTTCTCTTTTATGACCGTAATCTCAAGCCAAAGGATTCAGCTTTTGGACTGATGTGCTCTGATCCTAATGCCATTCTGTGAAAATTAAAGTTCTTACTGTACAATTAATGCAGGTTTGGTATGGTTTTACTGCTTGTCTTACAAGTTCATATCTAAGCATTTGCAAATAGGATACCAATGAAATGTAAAATGTAAATCTGTTTTTCTTAGGTATCATCCCATTGTATATATTTTGCTGGATTTTCTGAAGCTGAGTATTATGTTGAGAGCAGATATCAAAACTTAGTGGATTTTGACCCGTTTAGATAGCCAGCTCACTTTGACTCTTCCATTAGGTAGCTTATCTCAGGGAAGATTAATCCACCAGCTATTTTTTGAAAGTTATGAAGTGAATTTAATGCATGGAAAAGTTGTGATAAAATGAACACCTCTGGCAGTGAAGCCAAGATTCCTGATTTCAGAGATGTTGATATCAGCTGTTCCTAAAATGAAATATGAAAGCAGTGGGGTTGGGTGGGGAGTGCCATGCTTTTTCTTTTACTGTTTTTAAAGCTCTCTCTACCTCAGCTTTCTTATCTTGAGCTCTAAATACAGAGCTATTACATAAAAGATCCTCTGATGAGCTTTTAAAGAAATGTCTATACCAACTTTATGGGCAGAGTCCAACTGATTAAGTATGCTTAAGGAAGATATTGGAGGATAGATTATACATAATAGACTTACTTTTGAAGATGAACATCAAAGTAAGCATTAACTATGTCTTATTTAGAAGCTGTCTAAAAGTTAAATACTGGAGCTGTCTCATTACCTGACAAACTGCTGAAGGCAGTATGGAAAATCAGGCCTTCCAGCATGGAACTTCCTTTCAGCCTCAAAGAAGTCTTCAAGCAGAAGCACAGAGTCCTCCACTGGAGATTTGTTGGGTTTTTTTTTCTATTTACTCAAGACAACTGAAGCAGACTAGATGATATTGAGTTTTTAGTCTTGAGGAGATGAATTTTATCCAGCCAATATTCATGTATGCCACATAAGGATTTGGTTCTAAATTTTTAATCATGGCAAGATCTGTAATATTCTCACTCTGGCTTTTCCTTGAGAATTGGACATTTACACCTTTACGCTGAGAAATGTTTGCCCTCTTCTGTAACATGAACATATTCTATATCCAAATCCAAGCAAAAAAAATCCCACACTCCAAAACTGTACCTGAATGATTATCATAAATTCTAATAGTATAATGGTAGTAAATAAAACTACTAAATTCACTTAAAGAGAGAGAAATCAAACAGTCCAAAAAAAGGCAGAAACAAGGAAATTTGGGAATCATTTCACACATGAACACACAGGCACACAGACACAAACAAGCATTGCTTTAGTTAAGGGAACCTAGGACTGACCTATTTTAAAGACATGGAGGCTATTTTTTTTGCAAAACTAAACTTGTTTTATGTACAGTGTAGCAGTTATAATGGAAGTATTATGGTGCAATATACACAAAACATTTTTTGAAAACCATGAAAGAAGCAAACTCTCTTAGGAGAGGTGATGGTTTGTCATGTGTTCAATTGACAGAGTTGAACAAGTACAGACTCATGAAATATCTCTTCAATTAAAGGTATTAATTCACTCAAAATAGTTTTCACATTTCTTAATCATGATGGTTATCACAGCAATATTAATATAATTTTAAGCTCTTATAAAGTCCTTTATTCTGTACTGCATTAGTATGTTCACTTAGCCTGCATATATCTTCTCATGCAGGTATCAATGCCATACTTTTATATAATATATATTGTAATTGATGAATTCAAGAAGAAAATCCTATCCTAGTGGCATTTTGAATTGTACTGAACAAAGATCATGCTAAGCACACAAATCAACCATGATATACAGTGAGTTTCATCCTAAAACACAGATTGCTAATTAGAAAAAAACAGTTCCCTGGATATATAACAGCCTAGTAACAGGTTCCATTATAAGCAATAACATTATAATTCTATTTTCATCTTTATTTGTACTATTAACTACAGTAAAAAACAAAGATAATGTGGATAAATATTAAGAAGTTAGAAGGGAGAAATCATGGCTTTCTAACAATTGAATTATCCTTGTAAGAGGCACTGCAAGATGTGATCAGTGATGATTCTGCAATACAGATTCACAGCTCAGTTGAAGTGCTCCGTCAGAACTTGTACAAATCTCACTAAAGTACATTTGGGATTTCTCCTTCACTGTAGGCAGCTGCTCTTTCCTAATAAAAGGAATATTAATTCTGAATGATCTTTTTCTTGCACATATAAAGAAGATAAGTCCTAAAGTAGGAGAAATGCACTGTGCATTTCTTTTTCAGTATATAATTACTGCGAAATATAGATGTGGGCAAGAACCTCCAGCTATGGCTTCTTATCAATGCCTTTGTATTGCTTTGTTGTTTGCTAGAACTCTCAAATAAAGAAAGAATTCTATACAACAAAATTCAATCAGAAACGTCAATGCACAAGTGAATAAATACATTTAAACCAGCAGCATTCTATTTAAGATTCCCCTATCCTGTCAAGCTCATTTAAAGTTAAAATTAATGAAGCATGGTGATCACATGAATCTCATTGAAAGTATGTACTAGTGAGAGATATCCAGGCTGTCTGAGACAGAGCCAGAAATGGAAAAGGGGAAAGTAAAATACTGGAAACAGCAAGAGGATTTAAAAGTATGAGGCAATAGGTAAAGTCTTTTTCAGTATGCATTTTTATATGTACGTGGACAGAAAAATCACTGTAGACTTTATCCATGCCCTGTTTTATTGACTGATTGATGTGTTTTTTTCAACATTTTATTCATATGGAAAGAAATGTTTAAAACACAACCCAAAAGACAAGCAAAAAAAAGGAAAACACAAAACCAAAAGCAAAACATCACAGTGTAGAGATATCCTATCAATAAATTACTAAAATGAAGATATTTTTAAGCAGGTACCTTACACATCATTTGCAAATAGCTCTTTGAAGAGAAGCTAAGCACGAAAATTATGAATATGAATTGATAATAGTTTACCTTCTCTGTGTTTCTAGCTGCTGTTACTTTGCCCCTACACACACGTTTAGCTGAAATACATTATCTGAAATACTTCACGTGCCATGAAATAGCAACCTACTTGACCAGTAGCTATGTGGCACAGTAACGGAATGATACTCAAATTTTTCAGACTGATCTTCTCACTTTTTTTCCCTTGAAGTAAATTATATTTGTATTATTTAATCAATTCCTGTATACATCTTTCTCTGATTTCCATTGTGGCACAGAGTGGGGGGAAAAAAAAAAAAAAAGTCGGTATCTGCCAG
>VZZY01024557.1:0-23185 GCA_013400335.1 Eurystomus gularis | reverse complement strand
GCCATTATTCTTACAACGCCAAACAGTAGACTACAAATCAATTCTTGCTACATTTCATGGCCTATATCTTGGCATAATGGTCTCTGCTCTAACCAGGTTCCAATTGTACTAGGCTCCAATAGGTGACATTAAAGTGAATGTGTATTATTTTGGGACATAACAGTATTGACCAAACAATTATTTTGTGGAAAGAGTGGATCATTATGGCCACTTTCCTTATTAAATTACTAATTCAGCATTTGAAACATGGCCTTACTGCAGTGTCTTGCCACAAAGGGCCTCCATGGTCTCCATGAATCTTTTACATAGAACTGCTTTTGCTTTTGTATGTGAAACAAAAATATGAAGTTTGTAAATTAAAGTTACATTGATAACTTACAAGTTTTAGTTACATTTTCAATTTATTTACTTCCTAAATTACTCACTAATTTTATGCAAAAATTACTTTTTGAATTACACCTTAAATTCGGTTTTAGTCTAGATTCAGATTACTGGAGGAAGCTTTGGGATAAATTTTACAGATCTATTCTTAAGATTTTAGAGCACCAAGATGTGGCTTATCAGAATTATTAACTCAGTTTTCAGGGTAAATCTTTTCACAGCTGCGTATCTTAACCTTTTACTCTCATCCCTTTTCATTGCAGAGCTGAAAAACTAATGCATATTTGTATTTACTGAAGTCAGTGGGAAGTACAAATATTTGACTCATCTGAAATGTAGGCTTCCCAAAAGCTGAAATACAGTTTTAGGATCCCGAATTAACATTCCTTCCCTGGCAATTTTTACTGTGTAGGTAGAGGGTCTACAAGTAGGAGATGCACAATTTAACACATAAAGTAATCATGGTTTTGATGAATACACATAGCAAGTAGCTAGAAGTGATTAGCTCCCAGCTAAAGCATAAATGTTCTCACCACTTCTCAAGCCAAAAAGTCTTTGTTGGCAGAAAGGGTGACTCTTGTGTCTTGGAGCTGGTGCATCCTCTGTGTTGCAGTCTTCTGATTCACTGCTTTTTAATGTCAGCACTTTTCCTCCTGAATTATTAGCTGCTGCTTATGACAGTCTCAACGATTAGATGTACGTGTTGCTACTTTTCACACCTTAATAACTTGCTAAGTAAAACTGCCCAAATCACCCAGTCTAGCTGCACTAAACCAGCATTTGGATCACAGAAACTTTAACTACCTCAAGCTGGTTGGAAGATAACAATCCAAGTATCCATACCAGCTACGTGCTTAAATTAATTGTTGGTGGGGAGGAGCAACTTGGGTGCCTATAGGAAAAAGTCTAGTTGCCATTTCAGGATCCTGGTTTCCAAGTGCTTTTCCATTAGCCTATAGGGTTCACAGCATATCATGTCTGCCATTCCCTACGGGAATATCCCAGGGGTATTTCCTTATGCACTGGACATCTATCTTTAAGCATGTAAATCAGCCCCTGTATAACACACGAAGTGCAAATATGTAGGTTAAAAGTTTTGCAGGTTTGGGTTTTTTAAAATTTATTTTAAACATTTCATTTCTGCCTTTATAAAGATGAATTTCAGAATCTACATTTATTTTCATAAATTGATACATTAAATATTCTGCATTAGCCACTTGTGGCAGGATCCAAACAAGGTATCTATTTGCCACACTCCTAAAAATGTTTTCTACATGTATAAAGTAGGAGTGAGGGGCTGATATATTTTCTGAGTCTCGCTGCTGACAAGATGACTAGCTCAATAAAGCTGCAGAAAGTCAAAGTCTGTCATGTTTACCTGAAGTTATGTCACTGACCTCCTTGGAAATTAGAGGCTGCTGAGAAGGAGCAAGAAGCCTCCAGTACCTCTTCGTCTAGAGGCTAAGACTCTTTGTTAATAAGAAGATTCCCATTATTTTCAACAGTTTCTCTTTCCAAAGTGAGACAAAATTTTACATACCATTCTAGCAATCAGAATTTCACCCTGTCCAAAGCTTCAGATGGCATTGCAACCATCAGACACTGCAAGATAGACTGTAAGAAGCCCCAGATCTGATTATTGGGTGAGGAAATTTACTAGAGAAAAATCCTTCAGCTGATATCAAAGCTTTCTTTTTTACTAATTGGTTGAGGACTTTTTGGCCTTGAAGGCTGGAAAAGGATATTGTATGACAAATTGAATAGTGCACATGAAGAAGGAGGAATAATTAGTTGCTGGAACCTGGAAAAATAAATACTGTATGTAAAAAGCAAAACTATTGCTTCAGCAGAGTCCATACCTTTCACCACTGGGGTCAGAACTTACTTTAGGCACTGATCTTAACCAAGATTTATTAGCAAAAGCATCTGTGCTTAGTCTGGAACTGAAAAGTGCTAGAGTGGAGTCTTAAGTGCAAGGACTTGTCCAGTGGTTCAAGTGTTTGCCTGAGAAGTGAGACCTGCTTCATCATACCTTGTGTTGCCTTGAGAAACCCTGCTCCAGCTGTTCCTTTAGAAAATTTCCCAGCGTTAAGAGAGGAATCATGGAATGGTAAGCAACTGCTCTGGATTGAGAAGGCATCAAGTTGAAAAAGATCTGCTTTCAACTAGACAGAGTGAAAATTTGAACTTTGATCTCTTAACATCAGCTTCCTAATCAGCAAAACACTGAGGAAGACAGAAACAGTTGTTCCACTAGGGTGGTCTACAGGAGGTAGAACTCTTCAGATTTTTCATGAACACTGTCTGGTCCTGCACATTATATATCTTGTAGCAGTTGTAATTGTGCATCATCCAGACTGATGTTGAACCTGCTTTCATAGCAACCTGTTGTGCCTTCCAAAATTAAGAAAAATATTGCTGCTTCTTGATGGATTGAAAAAAAATATTTCAAAACAAAAGAGTTTTAATTCTTCTGCACCAGAAATAGACATTTTTAAACCTCAGGTTTATCACAAAAAACCCCTGCATTCTCCAGCTTGCTGTGGTGATAATAGGTGCATATGCTGATAGATAGGCACAGCCTCATCTTATGTGCTCCTCACAAATAAGCAAAGTGTAGTATATGCCTGCACAATTCCTATGGAAAATTAGAATCTCTAACAAGTGACATATGTTCATAATGTCATTTTACACATCAGCAGTGACACAAGACTACAAAAAAATACTGATTTTGTTATTTTTCATGCTACAGAGTCCATGCTCAAACATTCCACAAAAGGACAAACTAATACTGAGTGATGAATGAAGGCAGGATGACTGTACATCCCAGGCAAGATGGTAACAAAAGATGGTATTACTGCAAAACAGGATACTGTTTTCCCTTGAATTGTCAGTAAGGTCCAAAACCTCCTTCTTACTCTTGAAGATCTGAATCTAGTAGCTCTTAAGTTTAATGAGTTTCTTGTGGTTAGTTTAAGATTGTTGTTGGAATATATTGCTGGATGTCATGGATAGACAACAGGCAAATGTATGCTACATAAATTGAGAGGAAAAGTAATCAAATTATTTTCTGGCTCCTTTTTTGAACTTCCTCTAGGAACTGTATCAATGATAAAACAGATGTTAATACTGTTGCATAGCAGTGATACACACTGTCATGTGTATCATTTGTTTTCTTACAATCTCTGCCTAATCATAGTAAGCTTCATAAGCATGCCAGTGACCCTGATTTAGTGAGAGACAGAAGGGTAAGAGGAGAGCAGAGATTAAAAAAAACAAATACAGGAAGACTAAATTCCTAAATACCAATGCCATTAAAAGTTTAAAGTAACATTTTCATGCTTCCAGGTAGAAATAAATGTTTGAAGAGTTGCATGAAAAATCAAGCTTTCTGATTAAATGTTACTAGTAAAGGGAATGCACATGACCTCACACCAAGGAACTCTTAAGTCAAATATCCTAGCTTTTTCAATTATCAGAGACAGATTATAAAATCACTACATATGTCACTATATATATGCTTGTGTGTGTATATATATATCTATAAAATCATTTTAATGCATTCAGATTCAAAATGCTTTGTCATTAGTAGCTGACTTAGACACTAAGGATAAAAACATTGATCATATTTTAAATAGGACTATTTTAGTTATTTATAGCCATGTTTGCTTAGTATTTCTAAACAATTACTTCTTAATCTCTATAACTGATAATGAATTTAGTTCTATTAAGACACTTTCCCACAGAATATTTCCAAACACTGGAAAACTGTAATAATAATAGAAACAAGACTGTGGGTTTGAAGTGTTATTTAAATAGACAATTGTTTTGATAATCTAATGATTTTCTTATATATGTATGCATGTACATGTATATGCATATTCACATATAGATATACAGGCACATAAATACAAACGCATCACTATGTAAATATGTTTTCTTTTTTCAAATCAAATTTTGTCTTAATGAATTTTTGAAGATAAAGGAAAAGGTGCCGCCTTTATTCCTCCCTTACACATATTTAATCTATGTCTTGACAATGCTCAGGTTTCATCAATTATTTTTCATCCATGTGCCAGTGGTTTCACTTGGTGCAATTGCTGGGAAATGATGTGGTCAGTGTTTCTTGTCAATGAAAAATAGAAGTACCTGGCATGTGTGTTGCTATCGCCAGTACCTATAAATGGCCTCATGTCTTCCAGCGGTTTGGAAAGCTACAGAAGGCAACTTGGTGTTGTGTGATTCTGCAGATTAAAATAATAGGAAAAAAAAAAATTGAATGTGATTAAATCCAACAACACTGATGTCCATATGTATTTCTGGCCACCACAATGCTGATACTTTGCCATGTTAAATATTGTGTGGATCCTCAACTGTGGCATTGGGTAGGACAACATGATGCTAACCCTTGGCTAGTTTGCCATAATCTCTTACATATCCATGTAATCTATCCAAGTTATCTGTTCTGTAATTTTTTACTAATCCAAGAATATCTATGCACATTTATATGTACAGATGATATGATGCTGCAAAGCAGGGAGACAAGTAGCTTAGCTAATCAGTCAGTCAGTCATGGGAAAAAAGACACCTATGCTCAGGAAAGCATAAAAACTTATCCCCTGCTGGAAGGTAGATTTAGCTGAGATACAAATAGAAAGAGAAGAGTCTCAGCCTGTATTTCCTTCCTGATATGCAACGGGTTCTGTGACAAGGTACTGCATAAATCTGAGATGAGTAAGTAATGTTCAAATTGCAAACATTCATTAAGAATTGAAAGAAAAAAATCACCAGTCAGACATTATTTGATTGCACTTTTTAAAAGTATTGTGAACTAATGACTTTCCAGTCCTCTCTGTGAATAGAACTGCTATTTCTAAGATACATCAGTCTTTTCACTCTGAAATGGATGTAAATGATGTATAAGTGAATGAGATTAGCATGGCTGGACATGTAATGCCTGAGTTGGCTGCTGCTGCTGTCTCTGGCATGACTGAATCTGAGTCTGAGCGGTCTCACTCAGTTTATCTAAGTGCATAGCTGACATTTTTGCTTCATCGTCTTTAAGAAATGTCTTTGTAGAAGTATATTGCTTTTTTAGACATTTTCCAAGGAGACTTTTGGACTAAGAAAGGGGTTAATCTATTTTTGGTATAGATGAAATCACAAAAATAAATTGCTGTAGAAAATTAGGGTTTACTCTTGCAATTACTCAGACTTGATGTTCATTCTAGTGGTGAAACTACAACCTGTGGCCTTGGGTAGATCAATTCATTGACAAATGAGGTTGATGCTGTCACTAGAGTTTCTTCTAAAATTTTCTCACCTTGGAAAGCACCTAATAATTAAACTACTGCACTGTATAGTTATCAGCCATTCCAAGACTGGTTTCACTTGTTATCCAGCCACCACATGAACAGAGTTCATTAAGAAAAAAAAAAATTAAAATCTTCAAGTACCTACTTTCATAATTCTGCAGCTAGCGTAAAACAAAACACGACAACAAGCCAGGCCAATCCCCCACTATCCACACGCATTTTCATTTGGAAGAAAAAAAGGCATGTTTTTATTTTGATATCAATACAATAGGCACAACTGCATTAATTTTGTGCAAAGCTTAAATGTTGCTGGTCCCCAAAATTTCTGAAATCACACACACTTTAATTATTTGTTAGCATTTAGGTTTCCATACCTGTTAGATATATAGCAACAGTCTGTGCTTCATCTTGAGCTTGGGAGATCTCATATAAAAATGTCATTTAAGACTCTCCATGGATTGATTTCATTGCTCTTGAAAGATTTGATTTCTGCTTACTGTCAAAGTTTATTTCTGCACAGGTTAATACTTCAGCTGTAAGTAGTTTCAGCCTAGTGCTGTGCAAAGTCATATATCTTGGTTTTGTTTTTATTATTATTTTTCCTATGCCATTTCCTCTGGCTGAAAGTTAGCTGGACAGAAAGTCCTATCCAGGACTGAAAGGATGAAAGGTGCACAATCCTGTATGTCTTTGTTATGGTCAGAAAGGTTTCTGCCAGCCTATTACTCCAGCTGATGAATGGATGTATCCCTGAGTAGCTGCACTCCCTTCCAGGATGTCAGCCACCTGCCTGCAATCCCCAGACTGGAGTCACCCACAACCTTGCAGAAAGTGCCTTCTGTTCCAATGCCTCTCAGGCCCTTACTTCAGATGTTCGCCAGCATCGGCCCCAAGGCACACAACTGTCCCACAGATGGGCTTTGTCCCACTGATCACAAGGCAGTGGACCTCCCACCTTGTAGTCCCCTTCTCCTGCCCTTGCCTCGGTCTGTTGCTGTTAGGATACTGTGGGAGACTGTATCATGGGCTGTGCTAAAGTCAGGGTAAATTACATTCACTGCTCTCCGCTTGTTGCAGTGGTCCAGCCACCTCCTCCTCCTCACAAGCTCTCAGCTGGGGCCTGACATAAGTCACTGAAGTGCTGGTGCCTGAGTTGTTGGCACCACACTGGAGTTGACCTGTGAATGAGTCACAACCTAGCAGGATGTTTTGTTTTTCTTATTGGCTTCATGTTCCAGAGGCAGAACCTGGCCCACCTGTGTCTTTGTGGCTCTGCCCTCACCCAGGTGGCCATGGTTGGGGTGGTGGGTGAGGCCAGGATTATATTAACCAGGAGCAGATCAGTTGGAGGAGCTTCCTGTTGGGGCTGGTTGCATCTTGCTGAGCTCTCTCAGTGGTGTCCTTCCATGTGAAGGGCCACTGAGAGAGCCATCTCTGTCTGTTGTGTCCAGCAGGTGATGCTGGCACCACAGTGGGCAGCAGAGGAGCTGGGCCAACAGGAATTTATGGCAGGACTGTTTGAAAGACTTCTGAGGGGCTGTTTCTGAGTTCAGCATTGGCCTGTGTGATCAGGCAACTGATGGCAGCATAAAATGATGATGGCTGAATCAGCACAATAGTCACCCATGGCCAGTCTCCACTGGTTTCTCCCACCTTATACATGCTACCAACATTTTGCCTCCCTTTTGACTTGGTCAAATCAGTGTCTTTTCAAAGAAGAGGAGAGCATTTCACCTCATGGGTTACAGCAGGTAACTCCTGGGTTGCCTTCAAATTCTTCAAAACTGTGGCAAAGTCGAAGTTACGTGAATGAAGCCAGGCTCTCTCCTTGCCTCTCCTTTGCAGTTCAGTACAGGAGAAATGATCCTTTGTGCTTTGGAGCAGGGAAGGTGGGAGATAGGCAAGAAGCATTCAGACAACTCTTGTTTATTGGATTTATGTAGTAAAGTTCTGGTAGTGGTGATGCTGCAGGGGTGGCTTCTGTGAGAAGACACCAGGAACTTCCCCCATGTCTCACAGAGCCAGTTTCAGCTAGCTCCAAGATGGCCCCACTGCTGTCCAAAGCTGAGCCAATTAGCAATGCTGGTGATGTCTTTGTGATAACATATTTAAACAGTGTAAAAATTGGTATGTAGCAGTTTTCAGAGAGAGGAATAAGGAAATGAGAGAGACAACCCTGTAGACACCAAGGCTAGTGAAGATTCTGGCTCATCTTTTGGGACGTCCATCTCCCCGGGTCTCTCTTGTTGAGTTGGCACAGCAGGTCACATGATTCCATGCCCTCTTCTCCCTAGTCCTTCAGGAAACAATGCAGAAAACATGGCACCTATTCTGCTCAAGTGGGGTTGAGGGGGGAGGGAGATGGGAGAGGGGGGCTCATACGATTGTTGAAATTCAATAATTCTTTTATTTATATTTGGGAGATCCCATGTGGACTGGGATCTTTAGCTCTCTTTCGCACCTTTGGGATGTCTGTATTCTTTACTCTCTCTCAGCGATTGTCAGGCATGGGGGCTGCACCATTTGTAGGGTACTGGGCAGCTGAGAGGTACTTGAGAGTCCCAGCCCTCCTGTGATTCCATTGCCACTATGCATGGTGCTGTAGTACCATGTCGGTGCTGTAGTACCATGTCAGTGCTGTTGCAGTTGGCTCCAATTCCATGAATTCTTCTTGATCTTGTGTTCAATCCACCTCCATGGGCTCCACACCATTGTTTGGCTGTTCCATGTCCATTGTCTCCATTTTGCTGTTTATGTGAGCACTGGCAGGTTCATGCCCAAGATAGTGTCTTGGCTGTCCCTCTTCTGAAACTACTGCCTTTCCTTGCTAAGGGGAGTATTTGTGTTTATCCCCTCAACTTTCCTTTGGTAGAGAGCTGAGCCACTTACAGGAAAACAGGCATGGTTCATAGTAATTGAGGACCCTTGACCCTTGAACGCTATTGCTGCCTTTTCATGGAGGAGACCCCAGACATGGTGCCAGCTTTGCTGAAGGCAGGTCCACCTCCACTGATTCTGGATCATCTTTTTTAGGGTCCACCTGAATGATTTCAGTCTCTTTATCTGAGGGGGGTCTCCTCCAGGAGCTCCATCTCATCCTTTGCGCAAGTACCAGAGATGACTTGCATGCCAAAGACTTTTTCCCTAATGTCTCTCTTAATCAGCTTTCTCTTCCAACTGAACTGAACCCTTTGGTGGATTCTTCAGGAGACCATCTTTTCATCATGCTACATAAAGGATGCCAGTCGGATTATTCTTTAGCCACTGGCTCCCACCTACCACTTTTCTCTCCTTCCAGGCATGCGTATAATTCTGCCCACCTCCTCAGTAGTGCTCGTCTTAGTGCAGGCAGAGCGGATTACTAGTTATGTCTAATGAGTGGGCACATACTGCAATCCCACACATAAACCAATATTAGTCAGTGTGGAGGTCCAGCAGTTCATTAACCTGTATCTCATTTCTCGAGGTTCAGAAGTCAGCAGCACTGAGCATCACATCTGAACAGTATTCACAGGCCTGTGGATCTGTGGGCACCCTAGACTTGAGTGTTCAGCTACTTGCTATATTTCCAGAGATGCTCCTATGAGTGGTAGCTATGAGAGAAGCAGTGTAGTCCTCCTCCTCTGTAGCCAAAGGCAACATTCCCATTGACTTCACAGAACATGATCTCTCCCTTTGAGAAAGTGACAGATTATCCTACAGCAAAACATCCTTCTTTGACAGATGACAAAAACTTTGGAGGTTTCAGATCAAAAGAACACCACACAGAAAAATTTCCAAGTCAGAAGGGTCAGTGAATCTATATTTTGTGGCTGTTTTTTGATTCCATACTGTGAAAACCTTTTCAGGTGATGCAAAACTGGTCACACTTAGTTCCATGTTACACACAGAATGCAGAAAGAAATCTTCTCAGATGGCTATAAACCTCACTCTCATCTCTCAGTAAATGTTCTTTCTTAACTGAAAATGAAGCCTGCACTAGTGGATAAGCCAATGTTTAAAAGTTTTTAGATTATTGTTTCAAGCCATTGAAACCCAGCTTCCTTTATAGGGAAGCACTCTTCCTGAACAATTTGTAATTCAGTGCTGAGGAGGCTCAAACGTACAACTGCCTCACCTAATTCACTAACAGAAGGTAGAAGAAGGGAAAAGAAAACAGAAAAATGTTTTAAAATCAGTGACAGTGTGGAAAAAAGTATTTTTTTGGTGGAAAAGGAGCACTGTGGTTGAATTGTTCATTGAATTTGTTGTTTATCCTTGGAGCAGTGCTGACAGTTAAAATGAATGTATAATGAAGATCAAAGAAAATTAGGACCTACCCTACCTATCGGGGTAGTTTTAATGAAGTTAATGGTTCTGGGCCAGTTACAATTCTAACATGTTTATCTTTCAATTTTAAACTGATTTCACCGTATTTTACTATTATAATTATGTGAGATAAGCTTTGTCTGCCTAGTCTAACTACATAATGGCTCAGATGCCAAATATCATATGTTTTCCCCTGTTCTTCAATACATTTGAGTGAGTTTTTGGATATCATCCTGCTGAAGTAAAATGTTTATCACCAAATACTGTTTTAAAATTTCAAAAGTTTCATTTCTCTCAGTTTTGCAGGACTGTGTGACTATATAGTCACGAAGGCACAAACATTGATTTCAGGATAAACTCATTATTTTATTATGGCTTAAGATTAATGTTAAAGAAGTTTCTTCACCTTAGGTTTCCCTAAGGAAGTCTCAGCCATTGAATTTTATAAAAATCATTTATTCAAATGGTACAGCAGAAAACCAGCTCAAACTGCATGCCTCTGGAGAGCAACCCTGAACAACAAAATCTCTGGGAAATTACAATTTTAAGTTTCCCTCACCTGACACAATGGTTTGGTCCAACAGAAGAGTTGGAACTAGATGATCTTATGGTCCCTTCCAGCCCAAACAGTTCTGTGATTCTATGATAACATTTGGCTCTAAGATCTTCTTAGAGTTCATTGTAGGATATTTTCTCTGTCTCCAGGCTGGTTGTTCCTATTCTTATCTCTAGGATGCAGCTTTTGCTAACGAATGTGGCTACCTTATTTTTCACAGGATGCACTGGTTTTGGGTCCCCCCTTTATGTATCTAAGTATAAGTTCAGTATAAGCTCACCTCTTGTGCCTAAGGCTTCAATAAATCTAGCTACTGAAGCTAAGTTACTCTGAACAACCAGTATACCAAATCACACAGAGCAATTCATTCTATTGAAGCTTACTTATTTGAGCTAAATAACAAGTACTCCTTAACAAATACTAAGCAAAGTCATTCATGCTAAGCAAAGCAAAACAAGTTTCAATTCAACCTAATTTTAAGTGATCACTCAATTAATTCTTATATTCTACAAGTAAACTATTCTAATCAGTTATCTGATCTGATGTCACTTGTATCATCAACCCAAACAAACTATTTGATTGAAGAGTACTTTTCAGAAAGGCATCTAGTCTAATTCAGGGTATTTTGCACTTCTGTTGTTGTGTAAAAAATACAATCAAGTTATCTCTTTATCTCCATTTGGGATAGATTAAATATCTTTAGCTTCAAACATTTTTCTTTTTAAGGCATTCTGTCCAGCCTTCAGTTCACATCTGTGCCTTTTCGCTGTAGTGCCTCCAAATATTCAACCTTGTGTTTAAAAGGGAAACTGACTGCCATTTTCCCAAAATCAAGACCTTCGCCTTCGTGAGTTGCAAGGGTGCTAGCTTCTACTTATATCTCAAATCGTCAGTGGTATCTTGCTTTTATTAGAGTGACTTCCACACACTGTTTCTCACTGGGCAAAATGTTAATCACAGCTGCTCACAGTGACCAGGGCTGAAATTCTCACAAACCCAGTATAACTCTATGTATGTTTGGTATTAGGACACATGGATATTCATAAAAGTAGTGCTCTTTCTTGGTGAGAGTTGTCTATTCCTGCCACCAGAGTTTGGAAAGAGGGTCTAAAAGCCCTATCTTTAAGAAAGACAGGCTGACACCAGACATTAAGTGCAAAAGCTGAGTGGAGACTTGTTGTAGTTATGGACTTGAGACTTGACTACTTCTAGGTGGCACCTAGACTCCTGCTGAGGCTGCACCATAAGTTTTCCCATTAGGCTGTAGGTGTGCAGAAAGAGATCTGGGAGCATCCATGCAGTGTAATCTGCATGTATAGACATAGTTTATTAAACCCCAGTCCTCTTCAGAGTATTCCCTGCCACAGCCTGCTACTCTGTCAGAACGGCCTGCTCTCTGTTTTTAGGTTTCTTTTGCAATTGTCTTCATAAAGCATTTTTGTATGAACCAAATTGCTTAAAAAAATGATTCAAATTAAATTCTGCTGCTTTATCTTCATTATTATTGTTCTTCTGCTAAACCTTATGCAATCCACAAATTCCTTCAGGAGATAGATATTTAAGAAACATATACCTAGATGTAATTTCCTAAATATTCATCCTGATTCCAATTGAATTTACTGATTTTAAAATGTTCTAGGCACAGAGAATTTTCTGCTGAACACAAATGTACACACACAAGCAGACATGTATGCAGACATACATGCTACAGTTTATATATGCTGTTTTGCAAACTCCTTTCTACAAATATGTTTATATTAATGTTGATGACTCAGAGGGTAAAATATTGTATTTAGGCATATATGTTTAGTATAATGAGAATGAAAATCATTAGTGATAATAACATTGTATGTAATTCTACACATACTTAATTTAGTGAGGAAAAAATGTGTAGCAGCTTTGATGAGCATTGTGTGCAAGAATTAATCTTGCAGAATAGTCCTTGCATTCTGACAAGCAGCAAGTGATTTCAGACCAGAACTCCAAATTAGAGTACAATCAAAAGTATTGTTAATTTTTTTACAATTCTGTTAACGATAGATCATTGAAGACAGGCAGGAGGACTTCTATACAGTATCCTAGCCTAGCAAACAGAAAAAAAAAAAAAAAAAATACAGGTCAACTAAAGGACCAGTGTGCCGGTTTTGGCAAGAATTGAGGTAATTTTCTTCATAGTAGGTACTATGGGACTATGTTCTGGATTTTTGCTGGAAACAGTGTTGTTGATAACACAGGGATATTTTAGTTACTGCTGAGCTGTGTTCACACAGAATCAGGGCCTTTTTCTGCTCCTCACACCCCCCCACCAGTGATTAGGCTGGGGGTGCACAAGAAGTTGGGAGGGGACACAGCTGGGACAGCTGACCCCGACTGACCAAAGGGATATTCCATACTGTATGACATCATGCTCAGCATAGAAAGCTGGGGAAGAAGGGAGAAGGGGGAACATTCAGAGTGATGGTGTTTGTCTTCCCCAGTAACTGTTTCGTGTGATGGAGCCCTGCTTTTCTGGAGGTGGCTGAACACTTGCCTGCCGATTGGAAGTGGTGAATAAATTCCTTGTTTTGCTGTGCTGGCATGCATGTCTCTTGCTTTGCCTTTTAAACTGTCTTTACCTTAACCTATGAGTTTTTGCACTTTTACTGTTCCGATTCTGTCCCCCATCCCACAGTGGAGGGGAGTGAGTGAGTGGCTATGCGGTACTTAGTGGTTGGCTGGAGTTAAACCACAACGACCAGTTAATTAAATTTTTCACTTTATTCCTAGAAAACACATTGTGATGTTGTCAACAGTATCAGCAGGGTCTGACATCCAAAGATGAGACATAAAACACTGGTGCAATAGGGATTACTGAGTTCAATTAGCACTTGGATATTATTTTTCAAGCAACCCCAGAGGCAATGGCCCCTGCACATAAGAGGCAAGAGCTTTTTATAAATTCAATTAATAAAAGGAATGGTAAAAATCCATTATGGAAATACAACAGTCAGAGCAGAAACAGTGCTATGTCATACATTTTAAATGTCCTAAAACAGAGTGCAGATGCCTTATCAGAATAGCAGCAGAGAGATTATTAACTCACATAGGTATACAGGGTAAAATGACGAGGCAGGGCTAGGGCCAGCCGAGCATAAAAAGAAAACCTAGGAATCTCCATTAAACAAATTCAAAGGTAGGGTGTCAGGAGCTATAAAATGTGCATTAACATTACTCAGAGCAACATACATGAATGTAATTGATTGTTTTCTATAGTAGTAATTATGTGGCTGTCTCACATCCTCTTTCACAGTTTTCCAGGACCTGACTAGGTTATAAGGCAGAAAAAGAAAAGTTCTGCTGGCTTTAGCTGGAAAAGCAGACAAAGCCCTGCTAGAGTCAAACTCAACAACAGAAGCACTTTTCCAATTTTTATTAGCCTGTGCTGAAGCCAAACTTGGTGCAATGTCTGCTATGAAGTTCTGCATGCATATGCTACAAAACAGAGTTCAGATCCAAGCCCAGATCTATGAATCAGGTTGGGTAATCCCCAGCCCATGTCCCAATGTATTTTTAAAATATTTTAAAATAGATTCAATATCTCTTTCTTATTTCTCTCCTTACCTGTAGAAAAGAGAGCTTAATTGATTCATGGGATTATTTATGTTTCTTTAATGGTTCTACCCATCTATTTCATGAAACTTACAGAATAATAGAATCATTTAGGTTGGAAAAGACCTCTAGGATCATCTAATCCAATCTTCGTCCAACATCTCCCTAACCCCTAGACCATGTCTTGAAGCACCACGTCTACCTGGCTTTTTAACACCTTCAGGGATTGTGACTCCACCACTTCCCTGGGCAGCCTGTTCCAGTGCCTAACCACTCTTTCGGTAAAGAACTTCTTCCTGATATCCAGTCTAAACCTTCCCTGGCACAACTTGAGGCCATTACCTCTTGTCCAATCATTAGTTACCTGGGAGAAGAGACCAACATCAGCCTCACTACAACCTCCTTTTGGGTAGTTGTAGAGAGCAATGAGGTCTTCTCTCAGCCTCCTCTTCTCCAAACTAAGAAATCCCAGTTCCCTCAGGCGCTCCTCACATGACATATTTTCCAGACCCCTCACCAGCATTGTTGCCCTTCTCCACACCTGCTCCAGCACCTCAATGTCAAACTTGACTCAAGTAAAGCTAAATGACAGATAAACTATTCTATTCTAAAGCAGTGAAGGTTGTGTTCACTCTTACTGCAGGAAATAACATTACAAAATCAGTGTGAGGTCCCAAATGAAAGTGATAATTATTTTAAGCTAAACTGTTTTCAGTCACTCATACATTATTCTGGATTTCACTTGCTCATTCTCCCATACTCATGAGTACCAACCTATGTATGTGTAAGTGGTAAGGCCACAATTATTTGCAACTGATGTGAAGGATGAAGCATGCCAGTTGCAGATACTATCTCCTTAGTTTGTTCTTTGAGTATGACCCATCATGGTATATGTCTTCATTATGCACAACTATGTCTCTGGCCCTTCCTGGCTGGTAGCACTGAACTGTTATTTGTGTGAGTCTTTCCTACCCCTTAGGAGCCAACAGTTACTATTCTTGCCTCAGAATATTGGTTACTTCACCCTTCATAAACACTAGGTAAGGTTAGTGCACATTATCTTTTTTACCTTGTTCTAGGTATTTTAATGACTAGAATGCACCTTCCTGTTGTGATGACAGGAAGAGAAGCAGCACATACAATGTGTGTCATCTCTTGTTATCTCATCCTGGGTTTTCTGCTGATGACTTTTCTATACCATGGCTTTGTTGTTGCTCAGACATTTTTATCTTGATATGAGCAACACATTTGCAATGTTTAACAATTTTGTTGCTGTCAGTTTTATCCTTGGTAGTTAATTTTAGTTATTCTTTAAAACTCTTGCCCTGTTTCTCAGGTGCTTTCACACCTACTTATTTCTATTCATATTTCATATTTCTTATCAACCTAAATATTTACATTACAGATCTCTGAATTGTTTTTCATGGGAGCAAGTTAATAACCTAGGTTTGGCCAAAGTTGCTATCCAGGAATAGTCTGAAAGTCAAGCTTAAACAACCAGACAGTAGTATAATTTTACTTTCAATATAAAGATGTATTTTGTTGTTTCAATTCATATTGTTAGCCAAGATTCACTGCAGTGATCATTTTGAGAGAGCATGGTACACCATGATCCAGACAAGCTTACTTGTAAAAGTCAAGAATTTTTGTCCTATGTAAAATGGAATTGAGTTAAAATTAACGTTTCAAGCATCCAATAGCAAGCAGAAGTTTATGTACTGATTTATGGGCTTGAGGAAAGACCAACTTCTGGTGAACAAGATATTGGGGAAGTAAGCTGTATAAATAGTTTCAATTTGCTGTATTATCTCTATCTTATTTAAGTTTAGCTGTATCCAACAGTTCTTGATATATCTCTGACTGCAGTTGATAAGAGCCTGAGATGTCTTTGTGTAGGTTTAATCTCAAAGAAACATTTATTCCCGATGTGTCCTGTGACTTGTATGGGCCACGAGTTCTTTCTGTGCCTTAGCAGAATGAATACAGCTAACTCAAATTTAGTTCTATTTATTTCCTTTGTTTGACAATTCACTTATGATAGTGCATTTATGAAGGTGCACTATGGCACTGAAGTAAAACTCCAGGAGAAATAGTACTGGGTTTTTTGAATCAGGTGTATGTACACAATGCAAAGTAATCACAAAGTTATTTCAACTATGACACTGGAAATGGGTTGTACCCTGACCTCTTCTAAATCTGGTGCAAAAGAAAAGAGATCTTGAAAAAAGTGCTAATAAGTTCCAGCTGAAAACACTGCTTACTTTCTAAAATATGTTTTTAAAATATTGTTATGAGAGCTGGCACATTTAGATACAAATAAAGAAAAGTGTAAATGAAACAGCTCTGCTAAGCAAAAAGGACCTATTTACCTTGTTTTTCAAGTACTATGTAAATAAAACACAGGTATGGTATGTGTGGCTTTTAACCAAAAATTTTTTATCACTCTAAAAAGGTATATAAATAAACTGACAGTTGGAAAAGCTTCTTGCAGCTTCATGTAAATGAGATTAGCTAGGGTGCAGTAAATTATATCTAAATGAAGAAGTCACTAAACTTAGCCTCCCAACCTGCTGGTGCTCTCAAATCAATACCTTTTTCCTGTTTCTGTTCAAATGGACATAGTATGTTCCTCCCTTGGGTTTATGTGTGTGTGTCCATCAGTACAACCATGTCATTTTGTTATATTGAAGGAGGAAAGATAGGGCTCTGTAGATTCAGGAGCAGTTGGATAAATGTTTCTTTTTCTGAATGAAACATCTGAGTTCATCCTTCTGCAACCTCTTCAAAAACTGGCCACATGTTGACTTAAACAAATAGCAATATTTGTACTACATGCCTCATACTGTGCCAACTAAGTCACTAAGGCACTCAGTACAAGTTTTGCTGTCCACACATCTGTTGTTTGCCATAGCAAGTTTGATGTTAACACATCCAGGAGTTCTCAGTGGAGCTATGTAGCAGATTTTGCCATACTGAGAGCACAAAGGAATGTCAGGTGATTGCCTGTCTCTAACATCTTTTCCAAAGCCAGGCTGTGTTGGAGTAGGAGGTGGGGGGTAGGGAGGCCGGTAAAAGTTCCCTAAGGGTTTTTAGTTTAAAAGCTGATTCTAATGATAATTACAGGAATTCCACATGGGTATAACTCCATTTGCTTTGAAGGAAAGACTCATTACTGTGCACACTGAAAGGAACAGAACTCAAAGCAGAGAGTCATGCGATTCTGGAAGGGGTGAGCTTTAAGGAAGTTGTGCATACTAAGCCAGATCAGAAATAAATGTTGTCAAAGAAAAACCCGGGAAAGCCGGAACAGGCTTCCGCCAACTTGGATTGATTGAGACATATTTAGCCTCAGCACTTGCTGAGAATACAGCAGACATATCTGTATCCAGATTCTGGTTTAAGTTCAGAAAGTGACGCTGAGAACATTGTAGAAACATATATCAAAGAGAGGTTAACTTCTCTTATAAATATAAAACACTTGCATCCATAATTTTACTATTTGGTAAAGTTGACAGAAGAGTGACCTGTTAATAGAGGAATGTTAAAATAATTCTGTTTCAATCTCTGTTTAAAATGAACTAAACTTTAATTTTTTTTATCAGTTCCTTATTTCAAACTCTTCTCTAAAAGTTTCTCAGAAATTGGAGAAGAAAAACTTACAGCAAACATCCTTGTTGGTTTCCATCTGACCAAACTGCTATGACCTTTATTTGTTTTCCTATACCTTGGCACCATCTGCAGCTATGCGTACATTAATCCTGACAGAGTAATATACTACTCTAAAAATGGGAGAAATAATACTTTAGGCATGGCTTCAGGTTTTGCTAACATAATTTTCTGCTTGGGAACCATTTCCTTATACAACCTGGAGTAACTTTAAAATAACATGAAGTTACAGAGTGGGACCAATAAATTTTCCATGGTTCCTAGATCTGGGACCGTAGCTTGGCTACATCATGATTCCATGTCAAGATGAGATGCAGGTACTTACCCTGCCCCATATCCATAAAAAGGAAGGGGTTTTGCATCCTCTGAATTCTATGCTCTGTCAATGAAGGCATACCTTCAGAAATTCCTGTAATGATTTCACAGACTGGATGAAATTTAGAGGCAGATTACATAGTCTCAAGGTAGTATTAATATTCTAATTTATGAGTATTTGTGATTAAAGAATAAATGAGGCCACTGAACCCCAACACCCATTTCCAAGTCGGCTCAAGGCTCACAGAAGGGTCTGTGAGTCTGGGGGTTAGTGCGGGAATCTCCACCAAATGTTTCTCATGTGTCCTGAACCAGTAATTTCACTCTCCATTTTAATTATGATCATGATGTTTGGTCCACAGCTGAAATATTATGTGAAGAATTTTCTTTCCAAGGAGGGAATATAGGTATCTTTTGCCCTCAGAAAACAATTCTGGGTCATCCTGATTTTAATTTGGGTAATATTGTCCTTACTGCTAATAAATAAATATAAAGTTCTTAAAAATGTCCCTTCATGTCCTCTGCAAAGGGATCTGGACAGGCAGGATCAATGGACTGAGGCCAATTGTATGAGGTTGTTGTGCAGGTTCAGCCATCATCATTTTATGCTGCCATCAATTGCCTGATCACACAGGCCAACACTGAACTCAGTAACAGCCCCTCAGACATTTTTCAAACAATCCTGCCATAGGTTCCTGTTGGCCCAGCTCCTCTGCTGCCCACTGTGGTGCCAGCATCGCCTGCTGGACACAACAGACAGAGATGGCTCCTCAGTGGCCCTTCACATGGAAGGACACCACTGAGAGAGCTCAGCTAGACGCAACCAGTCGCAACAGAAACCATACCCAACAGGAAGCTCTTCTGACTTATTAGCTTCTGGCTAAAGTAGCCCTAGCTTCTCCCACCACCCCAGCCATGACCATCTGTGTGAGGGTGGAGCCACAAAGACACAGGTGGGCCAGGTTCTGCCTCTGGAACGTGAAGCCAATAAGAAAAACAAAACATTCTGCTAGGCTGTGACTCATTCACAGGTCAGCTCCAACTTGGAGCCCACAACTCAGGCCCCATCACTTCAGAGGTTTAACACAGCCAAATGCTGGGTCCTGCACTTTGGTCACAACAACCCCATGCAATGCTAACAGGCCTGGAGAAGTGTGGCTGGAAAGCTGCCTGGTGGAAAAGGACCTGGGGGTGCTGGTGGACAGCCATCTGAACATGAGCCAGCAGTGTGCTCAGGTGAGTAGAAGGCCAACAGCATCCTGGCCTGTATCAGTAACAGTGTGACCAGCAGGAGTAGGATGCTGATTGTGTCCCTGTACTTGGCACTCATGAGTCCGCACCTTGAGTACCGTGTCCAGTTTTGGGCACCACAGTACAAGAAGGACATTGAGGTGCTGGAGCAGGTGTGAAGAAGGGCAACAAAGCTGGTAAGGGATCTGGAGAATGTGTCGTGTGAGGAGCACCTGAGAGAACTGGGATTTCTTAGTTTAGAGGAGGCTGAGAGGAGACCTCATTGCTCTCTACAACTACCCAAAAGGAGGTTGTAGTGAGGCTGATGTTGGTCTCCTCTTCCAAGTAACTAATGATAGGACAAGAGGTAATGTCCTCAAGTTTTGCCAGGGAAGGTTTAGATTGGATATCAGGAAGAAGTTCTTTACCGAAAGAGTGGTTAGGCACTGGAACAGGCTGCCCAGGGAAGTGGTGGAGTCACAATCCCTGAAGGTGTTAAAAAGCCAGGTAGACGTGGTGCCTCAAGACATGGTCTAGGGGTTAGGGAGATGTTGGACAAAGATTGGATTAGATGATCCTAGAGGTCTTTTCCAACCTAAATGATTCTATGACTCTATATGAGAAGCCTCCTTGGTGTCTTGAGGATGTTTCCATTTTTTTATTTTTAATCTGGAAAATAGATTGATTCTCCCTTAAAGGAGTATGACCATATCCTGCTGAGAAAAAAGGAGGATTTAAATTTATTAAAGCACAAAAATGACACATCTGTTGGAATGTAAGCTGATTCACATTATCTTTGTAATTAATTGCAAGCTATAAGTAGAGTTTTAGAAACCATTTGCAGAACAGTAAAAAGAAAATGGAGTAATTTTTATCACTATTCCAGATATGGTGTGCTACAATTTGATATATAGGATTCATAGGTAAGACTGAGAAATAGTGCTGAAGTGCTGAAATAATGACTCTGTGAGACTAATAGCCAGTTTTGAATGTTCAGAAAGTTACCTCTACTTTTACTACTGATTTACAAATTTCCCATCATTCTTTGTAGTATAAAGCTAGTTGCACATGCCAGAAAAAGTACCAGAAGTGCTCTACCTGCATCAAGAGCAGCCAAGGTATGAAGCAGGATGCTAGGATGCCTCTGTGGCTCTATACCTAATGCACAGAAAACTTTCCTCCACTGCTAGAAAGTGGAATCATTGCTTGCAAAGATGTTACGCGGTCAGTTTGAAAATAGGTCTGAGAAGAATGCTGTTGAAGTGTACCCAGTGTATACATACAACTTTCATGGATATTTTTTTGGTGCCTCTCCTCGTCAAATGGGACCAGACAGGGGTACTTGATTTCTGAGGTTACAGGATCTAACACAGCAGCCTGCATGTGAGGATTTACTCAGGTCACACAGAATCACAGAATGGTAGGGGTTGGAAGGGACCTCTGGAGATCATCTAGTCCAACGCTCCTGCCAGAGCAGGGCCACCTAGGGCAGGTTACACAGGAAGGTATCCAGGCAGGTTTTGAATGTCTCCAAAAACAGAGACTCCACCACCTCTCTGGGCAGCCTGTTCCAGTGCTCTGCCACCCTCAAAGTAAAGAAGTGCCTCCTCATGCTTAGATGGAACTTCCTTAGCTCAAGTTTATTTCCATTCCCTCTTGTCCTGTCACTGGGCACCACAGAAAAAAGACTGGCCCCATCTTCCTGACATCCACCCTTTAAGTATTCATGAGTGTGGATGAGATCATCCCTCAGTCTTCTCCAGACTAAATAGACCCAAGGCCCTCCACCTTTCCTCATATGGGAGATGTTCCAGTCTCCTAATCATCTTAGTAGCCCTTCTCTGCATCCTCTCCAGCAGCTCCCTGTGTCTCTTGAACCGGGGAGCCCAGAACTGGACACAGTACTCCAGATGCAGCTACACCAGCGTCTTGCCAGCTCCAGCCAGTTTATTTTGCTAAAATGAGAACCCAGATGCCATGATTTGATCTCCAGTGCTGTATAATATTGCAGTGTTTGGAGGGCATTGTGAAGGATTCAAATGCGGGCTGGGTAGATATTAAAGTAGTGACTATTTATTTTTTTCTTCTTTTCTTCCCATTTCAAAAACTTCCTTCAAAATCTACTTTCTGAGGTCTGGATTTTGCTTCTTTGGCCCTTGTGAATAGTTTCACACATTTGATTCCTTCCATTTTTGATTATTGCTCAAGTGCCTGATACTGCAGTCTTCAGACTTACCCTTTCCTGAGAAAATCGTTGCACATTGTATCTTAAACTCAAAATGCTAATAACAAATGTAATAAAATATCTATGGGAAAAATCTCTGAAGTTCTTTGAAAGCAAAATAATCATGAATCACTTCAAGTATTATTTTAAATGAGTGTTTTCAGCACTCTAGAATAAACTTTAGCAATATGTATCCCTCAGATTAAGTTCTTGGCCTATAGCTCAGGTATTCCATAAATTCAAAACACTGCTGAAGAAATGCAGTGAAGGAATACTTTGCAAGTATGTAGGCGACACCTCTGGTAAGCTGTTGTTCCTAGTCTAAAAAATAATGAATTCTTATTAACGAAGATAATAAACATATCAAGACACCAACAGATTGACAGAAAAAATTAAGTCTGTCACTTAAGCATGATATTCCTAGATGCCTTTTAAACTACATATCTTTATCAAGAATGGTAGACAAGGAAAATAGGAATATTATTTTTAGCACGGAAGTTAGTTATTATATTTAATTGCGATAGTGTAAAGTGATTGAGTTTACACATAAATCCGTATACATTGATATGTATGTCATGACGTGCAGAAGTGTCCTGTGTGTTGCATGGGTTTTTATGCAAAGATCACACATTGTACAGTGGGGACATTAGTCATGCTAACTTAAATAATAGAGTTTTATAATTGATTCATTCATTCCATTTACTCATACTTTAAACCATGTTTTTAATAAGCCTTCATAACAGTATGTCACAATGAGCAATTGCAAAAATTATCATATATTAGAAAGTTCCCACTCTGCTCAAGATCACTAACCAAGCCATAATCAAGAGCTAATTGTCTTCAGTGTGGATATAAATGCAAAGACAATAGACAATAGATAAAATTAGAATGTTAAGGTATCCAGTAAAATTCTATTACGTAATTTCTCAGCCACTGAGAAAGATTCTGAAAGCAAGACTTTTAAAGGTTTTTGATACTTTGAAACAATGGCCTTTAAAAAGCCTTATCAATCTAAAGTACTTGTGTCCTCACTGACCTAAGTAAAAGGCACAACTATCTGGCATCAGATATACACATGGTTTAATAGGTGTGCGGGCATATTAAAAAAATAATATCTTAATCGTGCAGAAGAGAAAATAAGAAATATGATGCAGGAGGTTCTAGTGTTAACTTACAATTAAGAAAAGCTGTGTTCCCGTTTCTCTTTTGTCCTGCATTTCCATAATGGCCGGAGGCACGACACCACTTAAATCAAATTTCTTAACTTTTACATGCCTAGTCCTTAGACTAGAAGGCACTGTAATATCTAGAGATGTCTTTTATAGTACTTTATAACTTTGTATTTTAACTTTAGGTATTTAGTATATTTATATTTAAACTTTTCTATATTACTTTATAACTTTATAACTTCTTAAAGCAAGAAATAGACAGCCCTACCCGAGGGGATGTGATATTGGACCTGATGGTCACAAATGCAAGTGAACTCATCAGGGATATCAAGATTGGAGGCAGCCCGGGCTGCAGTGCTCATGCACTAGTGCAGTTCACTGTCCTAAGGGGTATGAGGCATGTGAAAATCAAATTCAGGACCCTGAATTTTAG
>VZZY01024556.1:139322-162740 GCA_013400335.1 Eurystomus gularis | reverse complement strand
GCACCGCCCTGCCCCGCCGGCACCAGCCTACTCGCCGTGCTCCAGGACGGGGCTCACCGCGAAGGCGCCGGGCTCCGGGGGGGGCTCGCACTCCAGGTCCCCCTTGGTGCTCTCGCTGCTGGACAGGCACCCCAGGCCGGAGTCCTGGCTGCTGGGCGGCGAAAACACTGCGAGCAGGGGGGAGAGAGAGAAAAAGAAAACACACCTCAGTGCCGGAGACAACCCCCCAAGCCCCGGCCCTACCGGAGGGGTCCCACGCGGGTCCCCCCTCTCCGGGGAGAGGGGCGAGGGGTGTCCTTCTCCCCCACCCCCCCCGGCCTCCCTTCTCCGGCCATGGTGAACGCAGCGGGAGCAACAGAGGGGAAAGCAGCCCCAGGTCCGGGGGCCGCAACCCCTGCACCCCCTAGGAACTAACCTGCCTACAGACTCACGGCCCTGGCTCCGGCCTGTTCTGGCTAAGGCCAAATATTCAAGAATTTAATACCAATACGGTGCTAGGAACGGTTGCAACATTGCAATTCGCAGTAGATACAAAAACCAAGTAAAAGGGTCTCTGACCTTCCTAACCTTAGATGAGTTGAGATCCACCCCCAACACTCCCTTCCTGCCTACCGTGAATATAATTAAGGGGAAGCTGCAGTGGTAATTTCTCTCCTCATTAACTTCCTGATTGGTTTCAGGCTCAGGATTCCGGCGGGCGGCAGTTTGTCACCAATTCCAAATGGCCAATCGTTAATACTAATGTTTGTGTAACTAACTGCCAGCATCTGCCACGGCTTCGTGTACAACAATCACAGTGAAAGGGTAACATTAGTGCTTCCCGTGTTAATTCAGATTCCGTTCATCAATAGGAAAATCTATGATGTAATTAGCAAAATGCACCAGTAGTTGAGGCAGTCAGAGGGAACTAAATCACAGCAAGACAGCTCCGTGGGCCCTACACCTTAATCATCAATACTTATGTTCTGGATTTTACTGTGTAGTGGAGAATATTACCAGGCTGTGATCTTTCGAAAGAAAATATTGTTTACAACCACTGCTTGTTTTTTAGAAGCCATGATGAATCTAGCACAACTGCACAAGAACAGGGAATATCGAGCTGAGGCTTAAACTCTGTCCCCACACCACATCACTGTGCCTACGTGAGCAGCTCCTCCACACTTGAGCCCTTGGTGCTGCCAGACCCAGGGGACTTCCAGCACCTCTGAAGGTCAATGAAAACGAAAAGGTCAGGCTTGACTTTCACAGCTAGGCAAATCCAACATGATTCAAGCCAAGTACAGAGCAGCCATGTGGGTTTACTCCATTGCTGGGAAAATAAGAAACACTCTCTTGAAAAGCACCAACATCTCATTTCTGCAGTTATCGTACGTTTCTGCAGTAACTTCCATTTGCAGCTCAGCTTCCTGATTTGTCCTGATTTCAAACATGATGCTGGTTACCAAGAGGCAGAAAAGACATTATGAAGTTGAGGTCCCATGTGTAATTTTCACCTACTTTTCCTATGACTATCTAGTAAAAAATGGCAATTTCTGTTACTTTCAGAGAGTTTTTGACATTGCAGAACCTGGCTCCTTGATTTGATGCAAGTCTCTCCTTTGATGCATGTAAGGGACAAGACAAGTAAGGCTCTAACATCACCCTACCAAAGCAGACTCCACTACTGTCTTTTAAATCTGACATAAAACTTTTTTTAACCTAATGAATGGGGTATTAACCCCATACTACATTTTCTCCTAGCTAAAAGACAAAGAAAAGAATGCAGTGTTAGGTATGAGGGAGTGACAAAGCAGTCAAGGCAACTTTGAACAGTTTCTAGACATCCTGCAAATGCTGCTAGTGGATTAGTGACACAGGAAGAGGAATATGGATCTGGAGCATCATGCATTCCTCTGCTATGTGGTCAAACACACAAACAGGTCTCCAGCATCTCTAGGCCTGGATAACCATTGGACAGCTGGATGCGGGCACTGATCTGCACCTATAGCAGGCTACCACAGCACTTAGGTTACCAGCAGTTTGGAACAACTTATATAGACTTTTTCTAGCCCACAAGTCCTGAAACCTAGAAGTGCTGCAGGATCAGAAACACTCCTTGCAGGGTACAAGAGCCAAACTCTCTTCTGCCATAAGAAAATTCCAGGTGATTTCTGATGCTGTGTTTCCTACCTCCCCTACTCAGTGTGTTAAGTGAGGCCAATGGTGGAGTCTAAGTCGTATCTCCTCAGTGTCTGGAAGAGCATGCAACTTTTCTTTCTACTTCCCTTCCTCTGCTAAGTCTGTGCTTGAGGTTTCATCACTGCCTAAGAGCTCCTAGGGCCTGAACCAGATGCAAACATGCAGGTTAGGTAAAATGAGTGGAGGAACAGAGGAACGTTTCTGCTCCTCTGGAAGAGAAGCTGGCTCATCTGGTGAGACAGGCTCACAGCACAAACACACTCATTAGGTGGCCCAGTCTGCACCACACCCCCATGACCTAAAGGACACATCATGCATTACAGGCGCATAACTTTCTGGCGAGGTTCGTGCACTGGCTACTGCAAAATGACAGAACAAAGATGCCCTGTATGTCCACACCCCAACGTCGAAGGGGAAATCACCTACAGGAAACGCAACCAACAGCACCTCTCCTGACATACGCTAGAGACTAGCTCCTCAATGGCCATTCACTGCCTTAGCTTTTTTGCCTGCCAAGAACACAAGTTTTGGTCAGATCTGGACGCATCTATCATCAGGAATAACCTCTTTCTCCATGAGGTACTTTGCACTACATTGTGAACTAACAGTAGTGTGGCTTCCACAAGGCTGGCTGGCTCAAGGGCCCAGCTCTCTGACTCTGACACCTTGTTCTGCTCTGATCTAGCGAAGTGTTCAGATTTAGGACATGCTGTAAGCAATCTCTGCATTCCCAGGCTCCAGGGCAGAAGTATGAAGGAAGCAACTGAGGTTGAATGGGGTGATTTTTTTGTTTGCTCCTGAGTAGCCAATTGGGCAAGAGGCTTATTTATTTTAAAAGATTTGTTAATATTTTTAGTGTGCTTGTGCCTGGAGTGATGGAAAGGTCCATTTTAAATACTGAGATCTACAAATCTCTGTGACAAACTTCTATGAAGCTTTTTTCCTAAATGGAAAGAATCCAGTAGAAAACTCACCCAAAATGCTACAGCGTGGATGTTAAAACCCTACCACAGCAAAACTGCCACCTTGTTTTTATGATCTATTTTTCCAGCAACTCTACATTAATTTAGTAGAAACCTGGGGAATGACACAGAAGGCAACTTTTTTGGTAGGGAGATGTCCACACCTGTATCTTAGAACCTCAAGCAGTGGCTCCTAAGCCTTCTGGACCAGTGGAGCTCCACTAGTTTTCCAACATTTCTCATGGGGCATCAGACATCCTGACAGAACTTCAGATGGGAAGTGTCACCATAAGGGAACAGTTCCAGTCATCAACTGGTTGCTCTCACAAACTGCCTCAGGGTCTGAAGCACTGATCTAAATAACGTGGGTTGTTTTTCCATTGACTTCCGAATTGATGGCAGTTTTGACAGTTAGGCAATTTGGGCTATATATGCTGGTGTCTGAATGTGCTCAGGGCTATGTAACAACAGCCACACAGATTTTAGAAACAACCAGGCACTACCAAGCTACTACCTCCAGCAGATGAGAGTGCTACTCCTGTATCCAAACCCACAGTGCTTAACAGAATAGACTTCCACTGCAGTTGATGGGAGTGACTCAAGTCAAGCATGGAGCAGAGAGCAGGTGCAAAGCTGATAATATGAGCAAGATACTCAGATTGGGACTTGTAGCTATAAAAAGGCAGCAAAAAGGAAATGAGCAATTTTGTTCCAGTGTTTTAATCACAAAGCAATAAAATGTAGAAGTTCCAAGTTCAAAGAAACAAATCCATGTTCTTTTTGATTTAAGTCTATGAGTTTCTTCTGCTCAAGGCTCATGGCTGATCCTCCCACCGTTGCTACACAGCCCATATCTGTGTAAATAACAGTACCAGAATTGGGTCTGTGACAGTTTTTAAAGACCATTCCTTGATGTAATTACCTTTTTACCCTTGGGAAAGCACCTGAATACTTCTCAGCCATAAGAATGTGAAATTTTTTCGGCTAATATCACACAGGAAAAGAAACGAGAAGGTATTCCAACCATAAAACACAAAACCTTACATCTTCTGACACTGGAAACTGCATTGACTTTTAACGTGAATGATCCCTTGAATTCAACAGACTGAAAAGAATAATACACTTTCAGTGAAGTGAGGAAGCAGAAGGATATTCATGCTTGAAAACTAAGTATTTTCCCCCGTTCGCATTTAAAAAACTATTAAGCTCTCAATAAGGAGCAATTTTGAAAGATTTAAAGTTGAGAGGTACAATCCATTTCTCAAAACTCTTTTACCTCCTTTTTCAGGGAAAAGGAAAATAGGCAAGTATGCAAGTCCTACACGCTGCGAAGGCCCGTGTACTTCTTCCCGGTGTGCACACATAGGTGTGAGAGGACAGCCACACGTGCAGGACAAAGGGGAGCAGAACCAGACTTCCACTGGCAGCTCAAGGGTACCAGAGCATCACTAAAGCATGGCTGAGGTTTTAGCATAAAGGTGGACAGGAACTTCTTCTCCCCTGTAGCCAAAGCATTTTCCTTTTGCAAGTAACACTGGAAATGCATGTTGTCTAAGCAAGCAGTAACTTCCACTCCTGGCTATAAAGATCCCATATGAAGTGTCTCAAAAAACATACAGGCCTGGGAAAGTGGTGGCAGTCCAACCAAGAAGAATGGAACACAGAATGGTGTCAGCATTCTATCCAAATTACCATCTCAAGGGCTGGCACTGGTCTTATCAGAGAGAGTGAGGTGACTGGCAATGCTCTGAAAATAGGCTGCCTTGGTGGCCTGGAAATACTGTGGGTCAAATTCAGATTGAAAAAAACACTGCCCTGTTTCCACCCAAGGTGATGGTACCCTGCCACTCCACTGCTCAGTTTGACCCTCAAGAGATGACTACCACTCACCACCAGCAAACAGCCTGGCAAGCTACAGCAACTAGCATAACACAGTTACTGGCTCACCAACTGAGAAGAAGACACACAAAAAAGAAGGTGAGAGAAAACCATGATTTTCCTATGGTGGAGAGAGCGTTACAGAGGCAGCAAGAGTGTCAGGGTCTGTCCTGACTTCACTGTAGATCACCATAAGATAGGCAAGATAAAATCTTGATGCAAACACAGTCAGAAAGGCTAGGTTAAGTTATCCTAAGCAATCTCCATTCAGCTGCCTCTCACCTTTAGAATGCCTAGCCCTGTGTTCCCAGATGTTCAACTCTTGAAGCATAGAGTTAATTAACTACAGGTCAAAAAGGAAATCTAGCTCCACCGAATCTCTCATGTGATTCATTCCTGTATGAATGCGGAATTTGAAAATATGTAGGACAACTGACTTACACTGCGGTGTAGAAACCAGTGTTAGTGGCAGGCTGTTCTTCACAAACTAGCCATGCAAGGGGATCAGTCTCATACTCTAGTATTCTGCTCTGTGTAAATCTAAGACACCAGACACCAGCAGCCAAGAGCCTATGGCTCAATGGGTTCTTGCTAGAAGGCCAGAGAGAAGCTATAAAACCTTAAGAAAATTAAGAGACAAACTTTTATCAGCTGTGTTTTCAAGATCTCCTCTGAATACAAAGATCTGTACTTAGTAAAGCTGCAGTAACTCATGTTTCTCAAGGAAGTTCACACTCAGTGAATGTCCTGTGTCTTTTAGCTCTTTTGCTTCTACAATGTGTGAACTAACCTAATAAACAATAAAAAAAAGCCGTCTTCTTCCTCACATGTCTCTTGCTCAGGATGAATGCTGGGATGAAATGGTTCCTACTGACAGAATTCCTGCTGACATCTGGAAGTGCACAAATGTGCTAGAAATGTTTTGTATTGACTGCTCTTCTCCCATCCCTCAGGCCTCATCACAGACCTGGAACAAATGATGGCTTCCACAAGGACAAATTCTGGAAGGGTTTCTGTTCACTGCAGCTGGTCATCACAACACATCACGGATGCAGGCTTCTTAGAAGCAGTGTTATCCACAGCAGAGAATAAGATGAGACATTAGTCTAGCAGGAGGCTGACACCAAATAGTTACAAGGGGCTAATGAAAACTCAGCTTAAAACCGAACTCCATGTATTATGCACACCAGCCGAAACATCTGCAATTTGTGCTTTGATCAATATGCCGTAGACTGCTCTGTGCTGACTGTCATATGGACCAGCTTCCGAGAAAATGGGAGTGGTGCTCTTTCTCTGCTTTCCATGTTATCAACACAAGGGCAACCAGTCCAGTTCTACAAACATGTATCAGTGGATATTTTCCTGACAAGAAGTTTCAAGAACAAGATGCAGAACTGCTTTTCGATGCAAAAATAAAAACAAGCCTAAGGATCTGTAACTGAAAACATGTCCCATCTGTGTCTCTTAGCACAGATACACTATTTCATAGCAGAGCCCTTTCCCCCTTCTCACTAACATTTAAAGCAACTAGGATTATCTTAGATGCCCACACTAGAGCACATTCATTGTGTATTTTCAAATAGTACTAATTCTTGGCATTACAAACTCAGGACAGAAGGTAAAGATCTGAATTAAGATCTTTATTCAGTATGCTTTACCACAGATTATCTCATTCTTTTCCAGTTCATGCTTGTACTTTCAGCAGCTAAGAAGGCAGGGCTGTAACTGATGTAATTAGAAACCAGAAGCTGAAGAAAATATCCTCCTGTTGACTCCCTCACCTCTGGCTTTAAATTCTCTTACAATAATATGCGAAACAATCAAACATGGCTTTCCACTTCTCAACCACCATGAGTTTGAGGGAGGACACAAAGATGATATTCAGGAAGTAGAGGCTTTTTTTCTGAGACTCCAAAACCTACCGTGAAACTGTTATCAACCCATTACAAAGCAACTGCCCTATGTGCTTGCAGACACCATCCAGAGTAGTGCAGAACTGATGGTCCAACACTCTATCACCATTGTTTGATTCCGTGGCTAACCTGATGTCACTAAGCCACTGCTGCAGGCTAGGGAAGTCTGAAGAGAGTGAACCCTCTCAGAAAAACTTCAGGAGGATCAGGTGTGCTGAGACAAGTACACTTGCTTTGAATGACTAAAAGGCAATGCGTACAATTCAGCTGGTAAAAGCTTGCTTTTGGGTTGGCAGAAGTGAATGGTCACTTCTTGTGCAAGGTATTCACCAGAAATTCTCTCTGCCTGAGCCAGGTCTCAGCAAGGTATAAATCAGCACAACTCTGCAGAAAGCTCCCCAGTTTATATTCATTGAGGAAGCCTGATGGCTAGTTCTCTTAAAGACATGGTTTCACACAGACATTTTCTGTTTTGGAAGACATGAAGCAAAGCATTCTCCAGGAAAAGTACATTGTTCTGGTTTGAGTTAGAGCCTAATTCTGTTCAGTAATTTTACTTGTCAGCTGAGTCTCTTCTAACTAACTGCACTTCCTGAAGTTAAGAGCATGTTTTTGCAAACAGTCTCTGCATCTATAAGTGATAACACTTGATGTTTAGAGTTACTACCAAGGATTGGTGTGCAGACCTAGGTCACTACTAAATCCTCTGTGCCACATTGGGGGTGTAGAAAGTAAGAGGCTGCACCTGCGAGGAGGAGCGGCCAGGACAAGTGACTCTAAACTGACCAGTGAGGTGTTCCATCCCATATAGGTCATTTTCAGCATAAAGCTGAGGGATCCTGAGGACCTTGTCTTTCTTCTTCCTTTCTCTTCTTCTTCTTCAACGGCTGGCATCGAAGAAGGACTCCATCCATTTTGCCTTCGGTCCCAATCCCTGTGTTCCTGAACCGAATTCCCACCTGCCACTGAGCCCAGTCTGGGACTTTCCTGGTGTCTGCTCCACAGCATCAGTGGTGACAGTGACATAGTTGCCATCAGGGGGAGTTGGGTTTTATACTGGTTTTGTATGTATTTATATATATTCAATTTTATTATCTTCATTAAAGCTGTTTTAGTTTTGTAATCTGTACATCTCTCTCATTTCATTCTCTCTGCTTTGGGAGGGGAGGGGGCCAACAGAGATCCGTAAGTCTCTCTCCCTCACCCTCTTTCTCTTCCCTTTTTTGGGGAGTAGAGAGGGGTTAACAGAGAGCATCTGCTGTAGGTCTAGCGGACTGACCCTAAACCTTGACAGACATCACAACGTAAAGCAGACATTTGCCACTGCTGGGTAACAAGGGAAAACGTGCATTTCTGTAGAGGTTTTTTGGGGTCACCTCTAAGTGTAAACATTCTGTATGATTACACAAGAAGCATGATGACCTCAGCATCACAAAAGAGCTGAGATGAGGTCACAGATTTGTGGTATTTTTAACCTGGCGGTAACAAAGAAAGGCATCATGGTAAAACACCAGAGGCATTCCCCTTTTCCCTCCTTACCATTCCCCAGTCACTTATTTAAGGCCCTGCATTGTTCTGTGCACACACCTGTGCAACAACACAAGGAATTACATTGGAGAACCAATTCTGCTGCTGAATGTGCAAACCCTTTGGTTTTGTACTGACAGTACTGGAAAGTACTGGCATCTCCTGCAGGCTGTGACTCTGTGTTATGACTACCATCAGACCTACTTCTGGAGATCGGTACTTCCCTCAGACATTCATAGTCTAAAACGGCAGGGCAAACCTCATGGTTTGCATGGCTGTGCTCTAAACCAGAGGCCAACCAAGAGAGAACACTTTTGAAAAACAAACAAATACACAAACAAATAAACAAACAAACCACTTGAAGATTCAAGATCAGAGAGCAGCTGCGGAAACATATGAGGAGGCATCAATTTCCAGGAAAGGCGTATAAAAAAGTGACTGTGAGGGATGGGGGTACTTGGAGATCTGCCACCAGCTAAGGAGCAGCAAGGAACCTCAGAGCAATGAAGCAATTTACTTCCTCACGTAACAAGGCTGTGACAAAGCTGGGACCTTCCATCTCTTTATTCCTGGAGGTCAGATACTACTTCTCTATTCCACACACAACACCAGGGACGGATTCGCCACGAAAAAGAAAAAAAAAAGAAAAAAAGAAGTCCCTGGTGTGTTTGTACTCAGAAGACTAGAAAAAGAGACAGCTCTGAGAAAAAAAACTGACTTCAAATCCACTTTTGTCCTTTTTTTCCTTATTCCTATAGTAAAACACATGGTTATCAACAATTTCTCATTAGAAGTACCCAGTTACCCTGCCAGCTACTGGTTTTGCATAAAATTGCTGTGCTATGGGACCAGAAGGCTTGGGACTCCCCAGGCTCTCCCATTGCCGGGTGAAGCAGCAAGGCAGGGATCTCAGCACATAACACACTCCTCCTGTGCAGCCACTTTCAAAGCCAGATCCGTGAAATGAACTGCGTTTTTTGAAAAAGAAGGATTTTTTTTTTCTTGTAAAAAAGAACACAAACCATTCCACAGATCCAGGTCAGAAGAGGCCACCCAACCATGTGAATAGGCAGCAACCTCCGGTGGCAGGGCAAAACCAGCATCAGGCTGCCTACAACTCCAAATCTATGGACAGGAACCACAGAATAGTTTGGGTTGGAAGGGATCTTTAAAGGTCGTCTAGTCCTATCTCCCTGCAATGAGGAGGGACATGTTTAGTTAGATAAGGTTGCTCAGAGCTCCGTCCAACCTGACCTTGAGTGTTTCCAGGGATGCGGCATCTACCACCCCTCTGGGCAACCTGGCCCAGTGTTTCAGCTCTTTCAGTGTAAAAAGTTTCTTCCTTCTATCTAGTCTGAATCTACCTTCTTTTAGTTTAAAACCATTACTGCCTGTCCTGTCAGAGCATGACCTACTAAAAAGTCTGTCCTCATCTTCCTTATAAGCCCCCTTTAAGTATTTAAAGGCTGATACAAGATCTCCCTGGAGGCTTCTCCTCTCCAGGCTGAACAAACGGACTCACCATCTATGTCAGTCTGTTGAGGAAAGAAGGTAGGTGTTCAGCTGAATCTTCTGCTTCTCCTGCTATGAAATTTGCAGGAACATTTGATTTCAGCAAAAACAATCAGTGGGTTGGATTTTTTCCAAAGCAGAAGTTTTTATGAGAAAAATTTCCAGCCAGCTCTAAGGAACAGAACATGGCATCATCTCTCTGCACCCTACAGTCCCCTCAGGCATAATTTCGGGACCTCACACTAGTTTTATGGAGACTGTCTGTCTCCTCTGGGGTCTGCACCTTGTCCTGTGCTGATGACACAGGCTTTTCCATACATCTCTAACACTACCTAACCCACATGTAATGTGGCCATTACCACATTCAGCCACGGAGGTGGCTGAAATGGACGTCCCTGGCTGCTGTTAATTGGTGGCAATGTGGTCATGCACAACTACCGTGGCTGTCACATGGCAGCATGTGAGAATGAATGGACAAAAGGCTGCCCGCTGCTTCTCTGTGGGGTGACTGCTGACACGGCAGGGTGCAGAGGGACAGATGTGGGGGCTGCTCTCTGTTTCAAGGAAAGACCTCACGTGCTACATCTTTCTCCTAGTGCCACACAGGAGACAGCTAGTGACTCCCTACTCCCCATCTGCTCCTGGGCAGCACTACGATACCGTTGCCTTTGTTTTGCTTGGTATATGTATTTAAAACCTGTCTAAACAAGAAGTTCCTTGTGAATAAGTACCTCTAGAAGCATCAGTTGTCCTACCTAGAAAATGCACTACCATTTGCAATAGTTGTGACAATAAAATGTTTTTTGAAAAGCAATGGTAATTTTAAAGGAAGGAGTGCACTCAAGGCTTAAGATAATGTTATCAAGCAGCACAATATGTGGAGAAACAAAAAAAAGGCACAAGGTTTCTCCCATGTGTAGTGATACTCAAGGATGGAAATAGGATCCTAAAAGCTTTAATAATCACGTGTAACTTTTTGTTGTTCAGCACAGGAATCCAAACATAACACTATTTTAGCTGAATGTGTCTCTGTTCTTGGGTCAGAAAGGCTAGCATATCAGGAAAAAAAGAAGGCTATTACAGTTTGTGCAGCACTAGGACCAGCCATATAAATGTGAATGCTAATTCTGGTCACCCTCTTTACATTTTTTTTTGCCAACATCACTTTCAGTCTATAAAACAAGGATGAAATCCATGCCCATTGTCATCAGTCCTAATGCTCAAAGAGTAATCAAACAGCTAATAATGATGGTCTCAGCTCTTTCAGGTTTAATGACAGTCTTAAATTTAGAAAATACTGGCTCAGTGGAAAAATGCTGTATTATACAGCTTAAAATAGTTTTTTGGACATGAGTTGCAAGCTTTTGGAAATCAAGAGGTTACTAAACAATCAGAGAAAATGCTAAGTCTCATGGAAGTGATCTGTTGTAGTAGATACAATAGATTTTTCACTTGCAGAATAGATTTTTTTTTTAATTGCTGTCATAATGCAAGCTTCTCTGCTGGGAAGGGAGAAAACAAGGACCTGCAACTCATACCACACTAGCAAAAGCATCAGGAGGTTTGTCACTGACTTCAGCACAAGCAAGACCGTACTCACCAACAGCTGCACTCAAAATTGAACAAGAGGGGAGAAAGAAAAAGTCCTATCATTTACCGCTTACAATTTGAGTGAATCTGCAGTTTTAGAAGCATAGAAGGCTTTAAAGTGACAAAATTACCATGGCATTACCATTTTTAATATTAACTTTAATTTGGAAGCAAGTCAAGCAGATTTGTAGTAAAATGGCTTAACAAGTATTGATGAAATATGCAGCACAAGATGGGTATATGCATGAACAGAGTAAAAATGTTGCTACTTACTTTAAAGTGAGATTTATGCCCTCTGGAGTTCAGGAACCTTTCTGCAGTAAGTCACAATACTTGAGAAAATAGGGACAAAAACTGAACACAAAACATTTCTGAGGTAGTCAAATAAGTTAAATGAAGTTTCACACAACATTAGGCTTAAGACAGACCCACCGCTGTTATATTTATTTCCACAAATATAGCGGCAGAATTAAATGCAGACTGTGAACTGCTGGTGTGGGATGGATGCTGGCCCTGCTCCAAGGTGAAAGGCCAGCCTCTGGCTGACCATCTGCTATCAGCTGGAGGGCACGGGCTGTGCCTAACAATGCTGCTGGTGCTGCCAGTGGCATCTCCCCAGATCCAGGAGGTCCTGCTGACTTCCTACAGCTGTGGTGGTGCATACCTGGTGGAATGGTCAACCCACCAGTGTCCAGCACCTTCTTCAGGACCCTGACAGTATCCCTGGTGCTGATCTATTCAGATTTCAAGCAGAAGCCTTGCTAGGAAGGGCACAACTTCCCTGAGATGACAGTTAAAAGTCTACAAGCTGTGGGTCAATAGGGCCTAAAACTCTTGGTCATTTTAGTTTCCTACAAGGGTACTAGATCACTTCAGTGGTCTTGTGCCATCTTTCCTTACTAAGGTTACTGGAATGGACTCCAGTGTATCTGACCAATTTTCAACATACGCTTCCCTTGTCCTAGCCTATTGCAGCCTGAAGTTAGGAAGGTGAACCTTAAATCATGTTTAAGTGGCAGAAAAGTTCTAAAATAAATAAATAGAAAATTAGAATTGTATTATTGTCATCTGTTGTAGAGAAAATTTTAAGACAAATTCCTCAGGCCTAGTGGACCAATCCAGGCACTGGTGGCTATGTCAAAGACTGCCTGCCTTCAAGAGGGCTACTCCAACACTATGCCTTAGTTAATTTCAACAGTGCTGAATGCAACTCTGGTCAGTACAAAACTGATTCAATGCTGTTAGGGTACTGCAGGGAGGAGAGAAAGGAAGTGAAGAATGGAGCTCATCCTCTGCTGCATCAGCATCATACAGCCTTGCTGCAACCCAAGACAGACACAGGGTGGTGAAGGGGGCAGAGGGCAGGGGAGCTTGCACTGTGCAGAATAACCAAGTGCCTGGTGCCGTTCAGGGTCAAGGCAGGCTTTTTTCCTCCCTTGGAGGATGGGGCAGGCAGTATCCCTTAACACATGTAGCTGACAGGCACAGCAGTTGAATGCAGCAAGAAAAGCAGATGAAGTGATCCAAGCTGGACAGTTAGTCAGATGTAGAGAGGTCAGCCCCAAGGCTAAGGAGGGGTACTTTCCAACTAAGGGTCAACCCACATTCCTCTCTCCTCACTCCTTTTTAACTACAGTTTAGGCAGTTACAGGTTCATTTGAGTTAGTGCCTACAGAAGTGTCCATGTAATAGGAATACACCAGACACCTCTCAACAAGACAGTGCTGTTTCACTCCAGTATTGGCTCTGCACAAACTTACATGCAGTATTTATGCCTTGAAAAAAAACCAGAGATGCAATCCACACAATTAAAGTCCTGGGAACACTTGGGACTCAGGGAAGAGCTGGAAAAAGGTATGTTTGACACAGCTGGTAGAGATAGCTAATGAAGCTATGTAAGTTCGTATTTATCCAACAGAGGGGACAGAAAAAACTGAGCTGAGCAAAGTCTTGATTTAGAGTAGTTAGGAGATTTCAAATTTTATTTAAGGGTACACAGCTAGCTCAAATCTGGCTTGGACTGAAATTTATCAAAATGTGTTTTATATAGCCAAAGGCAATACAAAAAATTGCTAAAAAAATCTATTGTAAACAATTGTTCCAGAGTGGGAAAATAAAACACTCCTTGCAGAGTCTGCAACTGCTCTGAGAAAGAACTTGAAAGGGAAAGTGATTTATAAATGAACAGGAGAGAGAGCTCATTGATTTTTCTTTTTCTTTCATGTGCAGAAAGGAAACAAAACTAGTGTCAAACTGGACTAAAAGCATTCTTTCACTTTCAGCAGTCTAAGACATGACTAGTGCCATGCTTGGGGTAAATAAACATGCTACCCACAGCATATCAGGTGGGATTTAGACCTTATGCAAACCTTCTACTTGTGAAACTTAACTGATTTGACAGATACTGTGATATAAACATCAGGCATAGAGCTTTAAAACAGGCATTGTAAAATTACAAAACTGCAGGAAACAAATGCAAAGATGTAAATGTCAGTGTTCATGAAGAAACAAAATCGTAATTGTTTGGGTTTTTTTCAAAATGAATCACAGGGAGTCCTACATTGTTAACTTGGCTCCCAGTCATTCTGGATTACATATTAAAATGAATCTCAACAAATTAAGTCTTCAATTCCAAAGTTACTTCAAAACCAATCTCCAGATCTTTTCGGAAGCATATTTCAAAAATAAATGCTGCCCTGACAATCCCTTTCAAACATTTTTAAAGCGAGCTGTAAGACACCCATCTGTGCACAGATGCTTTCAGCTTTTCTCTCATGTTGTCCAACCTGTCAGCGCCAAGCCAGATAGACATTTTTGTAGCAGAAGTGGGGTATGCAGCAGAGAAGTGTTAGGGAGCTGCTGGCACCTGCCTCAAGGCCACGCCACTCTGCATGTGATGGGAACACACTCTGCAAGCAAGAGCCAGACCAGCACATGGGTGGTGCAACTGCTCGGGAACCAGCGGGCAACCACCCTGGCAGAGACCACCGTGCCACTTCAAGTCTCCTCATTAAAACGCCGACAGCACCAGAACGTTAATGAAAATGCTGCCACCCCCCTAATTTTGGAGGAGAGAGCAGAGTCCTTCTCCTTCTCTATGCACAGTAAACATGAATATGCATTTGTATATGGTCTTATTTACATGTGTGGAAGCAGTGAGGGGAAGCATGCAAATCAAGTTCACTGGCTTTCCACCAGTGCAGCAAGACAAGTCTGGTATTTTTTTCCGTTTTTCGAGAGAAAAAACCACTTTGTCTAAATAGTTCTTGGCACGTTCTTGGTACAGCAGACTAACAAGAACTCACTTACAAGCAGAAAGCAGCTGTACCACTTGCGTGTCTGATCTACTTCAACAGGTTTGTAAGAAACAAAATATAATTTATTACAGCCTATTCACCTCTGCAACAATTGCCCTTCAAAACCCTAAGGAGAGCAACGTAATTGAATGTACTTGCCTTCTTCCCTGCAGAAACCTCAAACAGCCTCAGGCAAGAGCTAATACAGATGTAGTACAAGGCATTAAAAGAGTGCTGCGTGCTGTAGCTAGCAATTATCCTGGTATTTAACCAAATCTATAGCTCATCAGGAAAGCATTTAGTGTAGTAGTCGGAGCGAGACAGGCTGACACGGAGCACAGCTACTTAACTGTCCCCTCCAGCGATTACACTTTCTCAACCTGAGAGTCATGTCAAATTAAACAACTACACATTGACTTCTCACTTCTGTAAACATTACAGTATGATTGACAACTCTTGGATGTTGTAAGACAGACATTATAATCAGCCAATATAGAGTTAGTTTATTTGTGGTGTGTTTTTTCCCCCTATTCTGAGCAATTTCCTCCTGCATTATTTTTACAGTGTTCTACAGATACGTGTACTTTGAGCCTTTGCAGGGTCACGATAACAAAATGCCACCCCCACCATGCGATCATTTTATGGGTATGAGAAAACAACGTAAAATCAAGAGGCTTAACTTGGCCTACAAGATACTTTTTTTCATCTTCGTTCCAGCCAGCACTTACCCATTTAACTCAAATTTTGAGATGTCTGGACAGCAATAACTGGGTGCCAGCATTGCACTAAATACTGTTAATGTGGCACCTTTCTGGTGGTTTTTTCCCAATTCCTACTCTAAGTCCTTGAATTGTTTTTCAATCTACAGCTGACACTGCAAGAGGAAAGAGTCACCTGCAAGAATGGGAAATCAAATTACAAGCTCTACAACAGTGTTCTGAGTATATATTTCTACAGACCTCAAGCTTCCCAAGACTATTACAGCCTCCCTATGCCAAGGCACCACTTACTATATATATCTGAAGACTGCAGCTTAGTAAAGTTACTAGAAACCAAACAGGTACATAAAGCAGTTGAGGTTGTGAAGAAATACACCCTCTCTGATTTTATATGCAACATTCCAGTGCCTGAAACCACTACATTTTAAGTGCCAGCTTTACTCTCCACGCCCTTTAATTCAACCCACAAGAGTGACATAAAAGATGTTAAAACTTTACCCTTTCTAAATAAAAGGAGAAAGTAAAAAAAAAAAAAGTTGTAAATAATGCTTAACACTTCTACCTTCTCACCCCCATTATTATGCCCTGGAAACCTCAGTGGATCCTTTAAAGCCTCTGGTAAAGAAGCAGCTGAAAGTAATACTGTATCATTAAGCTAATTATGAATATGAAAAAGTCTAGAATGCTACTAGTATGCCTGGAAGCCTCTATATATCCATGATTAGTGGATATGAAGCTTTACCTTCATACTGCCTGCAACAGACTGAAAGGTAAACTTCACATTGCTGGTTTTTTTTAGAAAAACGTAATAAATCAAATAAAATAATACTTAAAATCAGTAACAATAAGCACATCTGTAGAAACTGTTCTAAGATAGAAAAATATGATCTCACTGCAAGATTAGCACTCAAAGCAAAAACAACTACAGGAGCTGAAAACAGCTGAGGAGGACAAATGAAGTATAGTTCCCTCTCCTCTCTGCTAGTACCAACTGCAGTCCCACTCCTTTTTCCACTTCTGAACTACATTTAATACCCAATCACAAGTCTCAGAAATCTATAATTAAATATAACAGTATTTCAAACATTCCATTCTCTCCTTCTGGTTGAAAAGCCAGGCAATAATAAAAACAGAAGACTTCAGTGAAGCGTCCAGAACATGCCCGCTCTGTTTCAAACACAGAGGACAAAGCAGTTACAGCATTAAAGACAGTGAAACATAACTTAATTTCCAGGTTTTGCACTGAAACAGCATCACAGGAAGCACTTAAAAACTTTGCTCCTTTATCTCCAGCCTTTTCTTTCATTGCTTTTTTAATCAGTTAACTGCCACCAAAGTATATAACTTTCACTAAAGCAAGTCATTGTCCTTGTCTGTAGGTCAACCAACACTGTGTGCTTTCCACTTCATGTGGCTATCCCTGTTTAACTCCAAGGATATTTCTCGGACTACCAGATCCCCAAGACAGCAGTTTTATATCCAAAGGCTGAGCCTCAATTTACTCATACACAAAATGTCTTGGTTGTATCCTGCACCAACTTCCTACTTATGTAATTGGATAAAGGCACCTACTATTTTATGTTATTCTGAATGACCTGTCCACACTGCAGTTGAAGCGACTAAACCAAGCAAGGAAAACATCAGCCATCCCAGTGTGCAGATAGACGTACCAGTAAGTTTTGCAATTTCTGTATTTTAAGGTTTCTGAGTATATTTTCCCCCAGTCATCTGCCCAAAGTTTCATCTCAAGCTTGGGAGACATGCACACACAAAAAGCAGTAAAACAAAACCCAGCAACGGGCCTTGGCTCCATTTTGGTGGTTCCCAGCCAGCTGCATGACCGCTACATCTCAGAAGCACCCTCCTCCAGCTGGGCTGCTCCTGCAGTGCTTTGCCATGGTGTAGCTCAGAGCTCGGCTGCCTGCAGGCTGAGCCCACATGCACCCCTTCTCTCGCAAAGGCAGCACAGCAGGCTCACCTCACAGGTCCCCTGGCTTTGCTACTGAGAAATTCAATGTTAGCATCTGCTACAGCAACCCTACCAAAAAACCAACTAACGTAAACCAAAAATCCCTTAGGAAAACTTCCACTCTGTATTTCTAGCCAGGAATCACAAAACTACAATATTCAAAGAATTGGATTTTCATCAGTATTGTTTGAAAATAAAAGGCTACTTCACTGACAAGCTAATGCTAAAATGCAGCACTTCAATGAAACACCAATACACTTTTCAAGAAATAGCATAAAAATAAGACAGGGTCCCACCACGGAAATCCGTATTTGAAGATATGCAGTGTTTGTATACAGTATGTGCACACAGCATGTGTGTATCCATATATCCATGTATATCTATCTCTATATCGATATAGGCACCCACACACAAGTACAGGTATGTGTAGATTATATATATTATATATATAAAGCTAACTTTCAGTCCTCAGAAAACAAAAGCTATCCCCATATAACAGCCAAATTCCTACATAACTCAATTTCGACATCTCATCTGGTGTGAACTGCACTCATTCCTAGTGTAAACCCCAGCGCGCTCTGCAATGATATACTGTAATGTCACATCGCAATCTGGATTTACTATAAAGGGCTGCTGACGAGTTTCAGAGCAGTAAACATTGCTGCGAGGTGTATTTCACACTGAGCTGGTTTTTATGAAGAACACTTCACCGCCCAGCCACGGCACCCAGATGATGAATGGTGAAAGATGCATGACAAGCTTCATCATTGTTTGTAAATCTTAACTGTTCCTGCTCACTAACTCTGCAGGCAATTTTCAAAGACAGCGGCCGACAGAAGGACAGCACAGCTTTCCTGAAGGTTATTCAACTTGTACTTGGCCTAAGCTATGCCTGTGAGGAGCACTGGAAATAAACTCATCGGTTACACTGAAGCATAGAATTTAAAACGTTTGATGGGCAGACATGCTAATGGCTGCTAAATTAAGAAAGCCCATTAAGTCGCCTTGGTATCCATCCCCTGCCCTGCCCTGTAGGGTGACATACATCATGCGCAGGTAACGTACCCTGGTGTTATTTACACACACAATATAAATATGTGTATTTCTAAAATGAGCAGAATGAACGATGGACTGTCTGCTCACGCACCACGATTCCCCTGTATCTTCTGCAGTCACACACAGCGCTCAACTGTCCCCCAGCTCCTTTGCTCACTGCTTGTAGGAAAGCTATTTCTGTTAGAAGTTTACCCTTGTGAGAGGGTATAATGCACAGAGAAAGGAAACTACTTATGGCATGCAAGCATGGCGGTGGAGAGAGATGTTACCCTTGTTTTCATTGAGATCGTTCTGGTGTGGGAGCAGTGCCATGGACTGCAACAACCTCTTGCAAAGAGACACAATTCAGCTCATCGCCTCTGCTAGAGGCGAAGCCAGTCTACACTGCACTATGCTCCAGAGCCTTAGTGATTCTGACTTTGTCCTTTTCTTCAGAGATTAGTAGCAAATTTGTCTTTTGTTACTTTCTCACAATCTGCAGAGGGATGCTTTATAAGCAGAAGAAGCTGCAGAGGAATTAGCTCAGCTGGAGACTCTCATCTGAGCTGCAAAGCTGATCTGTGAGATGCTTTATGCAGACACTTGCATACAGAAAAGATTATAGCTGAATATGGAGCCAGTTCTCTCTTCTCTTAACCAGTCAAGTTATGACAATGAAACTGCACATTAATGTGTAGACATGGAAGTTCAGGACATGGTTTAGTGGTCATGGTAGTGTTGGGTTGACAGTTGAACTTGATGATCTTAGAGGTCTTTTCCAACCTTAATGATTCTGTGATTAAAGCAAAGCAAAGAGGCAAGCAGTATCACTGTTTGTTACAATTACAGATCACCCTTGGGTAAGCACACTGTTACCACCAGCGTCCTGACAAGACGACTTCATTTGTTTTAGCACTTTATGGTAAAGTTTGTTTTACTATTAATGATTTCTATCAGTTTCTGCTCGCAGTGGGAAAAATTGTGTATCCAGAGGTAATAAAATCAGTGTCAAAGCCACACTGGGTGTAAAAGGAAGCAGCTCAACTGATGGTGTCAGTTTTCTCAGAAAAATATCCAACATCATTTGAAGTGTGAGGAAAAATCCCACACAGTCTGATCAGCTATAGTAACATCCTCCGTTCCACACAACGAGCAGCTCAAACAGGCAGAAAGTAAGTCCAGGGTTACCGTGGGTATAAACCACTGGTCTCTGACATGTGGCTCTAAAATGCTCCTAACTGCACAAGGGAATGAGAAGAAACCTCTTTCCATTAAAGAGTGTAAAGAGGGAAGGTGTCTGGGGAAAGCAGAGCCATTACTTTTCCCAGGACAGCACCCTGGCAGAGCTTGTAGAGAGACATTGACATCTGGTGTGGGACCCTGCGGGGCAACGTGAGCTCTGCAGCGTGTTGTCAAGGTGGCATCACTCGCCCCGGTGCCTGCTCTCCGCTGCACCCTCAGCAAGGGCCAGCAAGAGTGAAGGGCATGCATCACAACCAGTCATATTCAGACTAGGACTGATGGGACACCGTGAACTTCTTTTAATAGAATAAAACTCAAAAAGTAGAGCTTTTGACAGTAGGCTTAAATTTATTGCTTTGGATCTGCACCTGCCATGGCCCACCGTATCACTGATCTTATTTTTCCTCAGAATAGAAGGGCTTTCCTTAAACCCCTGTTTTACCAACCCAATGCCTGCAATGCTTACCAAAATGCAGGCTTGAATTTCAAATACCCCACTTTCTTCGACCAACACAAAATATTACAGCATGGATAAACATATCCCGTGGAAAAAAGCCCTTTCTTTGACTGCTTAGCAACCATCCAAGCTGAGCCCTGTCTGGATTAAAAGAAAAAAAATCCCAAAGACCATCAACTGTCCAGTCAGCTAAGCCCAAAATTCAACTTTTTATTGAAAATAAAGATGACATGTTAAAAGGGCATCTGACTAACAAGGTCTATGAAATGTTGCAATGCACATGCACAGTGTAAGCCAAGTGTAAACCAAGGCTTGCAGAACCACAGTATAAAATGCGCTCACTGTCCTTCTAGTGAGTGCCTAAGAGAAGCCCCATGCACCATACCCACTGGGGACTGTAGGCAGCAGCAATGAGATCCACAAAAAATTATTAAAAGCTGTACAAAGGCAACTGACCCGCTTGAACTGACTGTTCAGAACCTGCAGATTTAGATGATAACCCCTTCCATTCCTGTTATTTAAAAATTTACTTCTAAAAGTTTTATGTGAGATGGACAGTTAGTGGAAAATAGTCTCAAGTTTTCAGCAAACACTGCTTGCTCTTTCATCACTAAGGAGAGCACATTCTTGAATAGAGGCCACCTTTTAAGCAAAAGATGTACAGACAGACACACACACAAAGAACACAAACTGAATACTGATGAACTGTATCAGCTCTAGGAGCAAAATTTGCATCTCCCCACACGCTCTGCTGGTGAAACCCCTCCAGATTCAAGATGTATTTCTGCTGATGCTCTCCTGAAGAGGTATGTGGAAAAGCAGTAGAAGTCTCACACCTGACAATGCCCAGGCTCCCTGGATCTGAAACAGCTACTCTTTAGCTTATGCAGACTGTTATCTAGTCCACTGAAGGATAAGAATTTGCGCTATTTTCTCCTGTTGTGTCCCGCTTCTGAAGTGCTTCATTAGCATAGCTTTGTCAGTGCATCCTTCTACTCCACTCTTGCGAGACCCCACCTTGAGTACTGCACCGAGCTCTAGAGCCCCAAATACAAGAGGGACATAGACCTGTTGCAGCAGGTCCAGAGGAGGGCCATGAAGATGATCAGTGGGCATCTGGTTATCTTCATGGGCCTCCTCTGGACCCGCTCTCTCCTACAACAGTTTGAGACAGTTGGGGCTGTTCAGCCTGGAGAAGAGAAGACTTCAAGGAGACCTCATTGTGGCTTTCCAGTATCTGAAGGGGGCTTACAAGAAAGCTGAGGAGGGACTTTTTACAAGGGCTTGTAGTGACAGGACAAGTGGTAATGGCTTTAAACTGAAAGAGGGTAGATTTAGATTAGAAATTAGGAAGAAGTTTTTCACTTTGAGGGTGGTAAGTCACTGGCACAGATTGCTCAGGGAGGCTGTAGATGCCCCAACAATGGATGTGTTCAAGACTAAGTTGGATGGGGCTTTGAACAACCTGGTCTAGTGGAAGGTATCCCTGTTTCTGGGATTTGGAAGGTTTCCTCCAAATCAAACCATTCTATCATTCTCAAGTGGCTTCAAAAAAAGACCAGATAGATTCAATGCTTTTTTCTGTTCCTTTGGGTTAACTTCTTAGACATACCAAACCAGCCTGCTTTGTTGCAATGCTGTTTGGGTAACTTCAATGCTTGCAGAAGGCAGTTCAGGTTCAAGGACATGGTCTCAAGGACCTTTTGCATACCAGGACTCCTTGACCTCTCTGATCCAACAGCCAGGTGCTACCTGTGGTTCTGGAGTGTTACTCTTATCTTGCATGGCATTTCAAGGCTGCAGGTTCATGCAAAAATACTCTGTGTAGGAAACCTCAAAAAAAGGGGCACAACTCTGGCACACGGTAACCCAGTCTGAAAGAAATACCTGACCTCTTGTGCATGTTTCTAGCACACATGGCATTCCTTGCATTCCAGTAACGCTTTACCAAAATTAAACGTTTTTGTTTCCAACACAACCTTTATTGTGAGACCGCTGGAAGAGGCTCTTTACAGAGTGGCTCCTATTTGGGTGAGCTTCCCCTGTGGCTCAGCATTGTTTTCTATACAATATCCGAGTAAAGAGAAGCAAGGGTGAGTCTTTAAATGCAGACCCTGGAAAAGTCTGTGCCACCTTGGCTTCCACAACTGTAAAACTAGGGATATCAGTTATGTAACTTCTAGAAAGGACTGTCAAAGTGTTTTTCAAAGTCTTGGAAGCTGTTCTGACAAAAAACCTGTTACCAGAAATGTTCTCCTTCATAAAATGGTGCTTGCTGAGTTACACAAAATTGCTGACTCAACACTTTATATCAGTCTTTCTTATTTGTGTCTGGGAGGAGTTTTGGCTCCTGCTTTATGTTCAAGCTGCAAATACAGCACTGCTCCAGTGTTTCATTATTTGTGTTTCCAACTAACCTGATACTTAGCCAGGAAAATAAAAATTCAAATCCATTCAGCAGCTAGAGCAACATTTTAAATGCAAGTCATCTCCTACACCACAGGCACAGACACACAGAATAACTACCTCAACATTTCACATAACAATGACAAAGAGGAGTTTTTATTCCATGCCAACTATAAGTCAAGGTAACTACTTTAAGATCAAAGGTATCTTCAAATACAGAGATGTTTCTCTTTTGCACCCTTCTAGCTGAATGTTAAATTTTTCTGCCACTGTTCCAAACCTGGAAAATACTCCAACAAAGACAAGCAAGTGCATGACCTTTACTCAGTGGACAGAGGACCCAGAGCAAGGCATCCAGTTCTATCCAAGCATGGCTTTTCTTGCTCTCTCAAACCAAGGCCTTGTTCTGTTTTTTCACAAGTCTAAGTGGAGGAGAGGCTGATTCAAAATCAGTGGAAGGTGTTATCCAATTCTGGGCAGTAATCCAATTTGGAAAAAGCCTCATTAAAAAAAAAAAAAAAGAAAGGAAAAAAGCAGCTATCCCATGGAAATCAGTGGGAATAAGGTACTTTGCTTTTGGAGATGAAATACCCTTTTGTGACCCATTCTAATTCCTCCACTTCTTGCACAAGGATCTCTCAGCTTGGCTTCTGCCAAAAGAAAGACAAAAGTTTCAAAATATGCTTTGCATGCACAGGGATTGATAACAACCTCTCATACATCTTTTCCTCTCA
>VZZY01024556.1:104173-139294 GCA_013400335.1 Eurystomus gularis | reverse complement strand
CTCATTGCTCTTGCAGAAAGAAGGAGAAGTCTTTTGAAAGCACAGAGTACAAAACCCCTCTCCTACCTATAGATTATTGCATAAAACTCAAAACCTGGTGATCTAAGAAAGCCCTACAAAAACATCCTTTGCCATCTATCACTGGTTTGTCTTCTTTTTCATCTTTTTTTTCCAGTTTCACCTGGAAGGGCAGTACCTGTGCTTAGCTGGAAGCAAAACCATTTTACTTAGGACCACTTCAGATTGCAAGGAGGTTGACTGATGGTGTCTTGCCATTCAGAAAATGTCAGTCCATTACTATATGCAACACATGGTAACACCGTATGACCTCATGTACAAATGTCAGAAGTTTCCTGAGAAATCTGCATCGTTCATAAAAACAGAGAAAGTGTGCATCAGTGGTCTGCTAGCTCATTTCTTCTCCCTTTCAATATAACTGGTCTAAGCATGAAGTTAACTTAGCAGAACAAAATTAATGAAATAGTCTGACTGAAATACTAACTGAGGTAATACATGAACTGGCAAAACCTCTATAAAGCTGAAGTTACAAATGAAGTGTGGCTAACAGATTGCATGTGTTTTAAGATCACCTCAGATGTGTGCTTAGGAATTCAACAACCATTTTTGCTAAAGATACATGCTTCTGAAGTTTCGAAAATCTGGCTGCTAAATGAGTTTTTTTATTTTGACCTGCTGCTGTTCTATATACACTGTTAGCTTCCTATAAAAATTCTGGATTAACAATACAGAAGTCTTCACATAGATCTTAAAAAAAAATAGTTATGGGCTTGCTGCAGGAGTTACAGGGCGGAATTTTACAGTATGCATTATATAGCAAGTAAGGTTAGATGATCCTAATGTTCACTTCTGGATCAAAAATCTATGACCATGTACTCTTAGAAGGAAAACAAGTCTCTGAGCATGGTTACCACTTCAACCACAGGAAAGGAAGGAGTAAAATGATTTGTTATTTAAAACAGGAACTAAAGTTGTCTCTAGTAAGCAGCAATCACTAAGCCTGAAGAAAAATATTACCAGGCTTCATACAAAGCAGCGAGGCACTGTACAGAAAGTTCTGCCCAACAATCAATGGACAAATGCGTAAGAATGTGCCTTTTGTATGAGACAGTACTTGAGCATAGGCAGTCAGTACTCTGGGGGAATGGACCACCCTCTTTAACACACAAGATCCACCGCTCACGGCCTGCCGGCTGACTCAGCACTCACACAGATGACGATAAAGAGGCAAAACTCTCTAATGACTGTGAAAAGCACCAGAAGAAAAATGTCACAGGAGTGTAAATTGCCAACCAACAGCCTGAGAATACTATATAGTCTGTAGATGGGAAAAGCAAAAGCACTCATCTCCTCCAAGAACATGCATTAAAAAAAAGAGAAGATGCTTCCAAGAAGTCCATTAGATAGGTCTGGTCCTGCTCACACATTCAAGTTTCTCACAAAAATATTGGTACCTCTTACATCCACTAGCTCCCTGCTATGGAAAAACACTTCTTCAGAGTCTGGAAAATGCTGTTTGATCTCAGTAAATTACATCTCACTGCTTGTCGGTTTCTGATTGATGGTGTAACTTAGGGAACAATATCTGTGTGTGGAATACTGTCTGGAGAAGCAGTCAGGGATTATTGAAAATACAGTATTTATGCAGTTTAAAAATCAGTGGCACATTACAGACAACTTTTTTCCAGAGAGATGAAAAATTACTGAAGTGCATTTGGGAACAAAGGGTATAAGGTCTTTTGTCTATTTGTAAGAACACTTGACTGGTTAGACTTCTTAGTGAGTTAGTAGTGATGGATGCAAGAAAAAGTGTCAACCACAGTTGAGCATAAAGCCAACTGCTTGTCTGACCAATGGGCAGAAAGGAAGACGTCACTGTTCAATGGTGGACAGAGAAGAGGGAAGAAAATAAAATTGAAGAAAAGAGAAGGAAAATGAACCAAGGATCACTGATTTCTCTAAGCCATTTAGAACTACTGGAGAAGGAGGTAAAGTCTAAGTTTTCATCACACCACATGTTGTTTCTTCATCTATCTGATATGTCACAGTTAGTTGGAAGACTTTCAGAAAACAGCCACTATGAAAGAGCAGCCACCTTGTCAACACAAATCATTCTGGAGTTACTGAATTCAAGGGCTCAGACTTACACCAGCCGCAGGTATGAATTTAGACACACCTCATCTTCCAAAACTTCATTCAAGTCCTTAATATCCTGTCATGACACAACCACTGTAGTTTTCACTGCAACACAAGTGCAACAGACATCAGGACATCAGTCACAAAAAGACCATGACTGAAAATGATTATGGAACATACACTGTTCCACAAGATATAAAGAGGTAAAGACTAATTTCAAGGTACAAGTGCATCAGAGGAGCCAATGAGGATGGATGCTGTTGCCAGTGGTGTGACTCTGTGCAAAAAACAAATAAAACAAACCCAACAAAAATTTGGCACGTGTAAAGTAAATGAAAATAAATACTTCCCACAGACCATACAAAATTAAACTGTCAAATTCACTGATTGCTACAGAGAGACAAAAAGTGTGAAAAGCTCATGGAAGGGTCAGCTGAACTCATGGAGTGCAGGTCTGCTTCTGGTAACTGAAACAATGGTTCAGAAGCAAACAATAGCTCAGGACACCTTTGAATGCTGTATGGGGCTGAGGATTTTGGACACATAAAGTAGGATCACCCTGCTCTTTCTCTGTTTCTCTTCTTGTTTCTTTAGCATTCGTTACTGTCCTGTTCCAGGGACATAGAAGCAGCTCAATGGAGTTGGTCTGCTCCAGCGGGGCCATGTTACTGCATGTGTGCACTCTACCTGCTACCAGAACAAGGGAACAAGGAAGTGAGAAAAACATTGTCAAAACCACAGGGTAAATTCACCAATGGTTTCCTGGAAATTATTGCAGGTTATAATAATTCCTAGGATAGCTGAGAAACACCAGATATGAAAAGACAAATTTATCTGCAGTAGTTTTAAATTAAACACCACAGTGTGATGAGTATGAAAGAAAACAAGGAAGCAAGTCTGTGAAGGGCTTCATGACAAGGTTGGGATGCCAGAATAGTTCCCATATATGGTTCAGATAGAAAAAAGCACAGGATTAGTGGGAGGCCTGTGGAAAAAATCACAGACAGCATTTCTGAGAAGAAAAGAGAGGAAAGATCATTCTGTGGTCAGGGCCAAGATAATTCTTTGTTCTTGTGAGGGAGTCAGGTGGTGAGCACCAAAGACCGCACCCAAGTGACTCTTTGTACAACTTAAGAGGCATACACAGGAGCAGAAAGGTAGGACTAACTGTGCTCCTGAACTATGAGACTTCTGAAGTACAAGCTTGTACTACTGTACAGTAACAGTAGTAACAGCCACAGCTGTAGCAACAGCCTACATTGCTGCTGCACTACAAGCATTCCAGAAAACAGCCACCATCTTGTAAACACCTACTTTGTGATGCCTAGCTTCCTTCCCAGCAGCAACCCACACCTCCCAGGTGCCTGTCCCAAGGCAAGATGGTCCCAGATGCCCTGGTGGGTGCACTTACCTCTCACTTTTGACTCTGAGTAGGAGGGGATGTCCTCAGAGGTCAGGATTGGGGCAAGGCACGTGGAAGCACCAATTCCCTGTCCCAGGTAGGAGGTGGGTGGGTAGTAGGAGCACATGCGGTACTGGGAGCTGACAGCATGGCGGCCCTCCATGCCCTTCACCTGTTGGAGACAGAAGCACAGAGATAGTGCCTTAGAAAGCTGAGCCCTAGCACTATGTGTGCAGCCCGCTGCCCCACATGCACACAGCTTTGAAAGGCATCATGAGGGGTGGATGGGAAGTAAAATCCTGACATGCTGGCCTTGGGCTTTTGCTTTGGTTGGCTTATGGTGTACCCAGACCTGTAAGCTGCTGGTGAACTGTCGAGATAGGATAAGTGACCTAGCAGTAGCAGCATACCTATGGCTGGTTTACCTTGTCTCAGGTGAAGCTGCATCTGGCACATAAGTATGTACCCTTCGCTGCAAGGAGCTTCCTGGCAAGTCTCCTGCTTATGCCACAGACAACACCACAGGAAGCTTTCTAGACCCCTTCAAGTGCATGCACCCTGTCAGTGTCAGAGGTGAAGTGTCCACCCAGAACGTACACCTGCCCAGAGGCTAACTTATCTCAGACTGGTGGTAAATGCCAGGCACCTATGAGGTGACTAAGGAGGACAGCCCTACCAACTGGTTCACGGGGGACATGCTCCACAGCATCCAACCAATGACACACGCACACAAACACAGCACTTTTCTTACTTCTGGTGAGATGGAAAAGTATTTTCCTGATTTACCTGGAAAAGTCAAGTTGTGGACGGACTACATGCAAGTCTGTAGTGGAGCCACAGCTGGGCACCAGCCAGCAGGTCTCCTGTGTCAGCACAGTGTCCACCAGACAACCCCTTCTTTCTCCTGCAGCAAAGCTGGCAGCCCTCAGAAATCAATGTCTGTCTTCCTCCAATGCCCTGAAATCATCCAAACTGATCTCCTCAGAGACGGTAATGCTTTTTAAAATTTTTGTTTTATGAAAGAACTATCATCTATATTACTTGTTCCAAAGCCCTACAGTGCTCAAAAAAATGCAGCCGAACAATTCAGAAGATTAGGATTTTCAACAGGGAAGATAACACTACCTGGTCTCCCTAAGTCTGCTGGGCAGTGAATGATTGCAAGATGTAAAGCTTCCAGGCAGAGAAAAAATACAGTTTTGTACCAGGCATAAAGGTAGCAGTGACAGCCAGTCACTTCCCACTATGCCACTGGACATCATCTTCTGAAGCAGAAGTGCTTGAGAACCTTTCCAGCCATGCCTCACCTCAGAGAAACTCTTGCCTGCTCCACTGTGGTTCCCTTGGGTCCCAGCCAGCCGGGCACAGAGCCCTGATCCTCTGCCCTTCCCAGACTGCGAAGCTCAAACCCCAGGAGCAGTGGAGGCAGGTGGCACACCTGCTGGGTGGCCACTCGGCTCCAGCAGACCCCCAGGGTCTGCCGCTGGCAGAAGGAGCCACCTGCACTTTCCAGCAAAGCAGCCACAATGCAGTCACCCCTTGTCTTCCAGGGGTCACCTTAATAATTCAGTATTCATTTTAGTATGCCTAGCTGGAAATAACATGGCCTAAGTCACATAAAACCCTGCTGGTGCTCTGAGACAGAGGGCAACATCCACCCTTCCATGAGGACGCAGGTCTCCAACAAGATGAAGTGCTGATGGAAAGTGATGGATGTTTACAAGAAGCACCTCTGCCCATCTTTGGACAGCAGCACTGTCACATGTATTTGCATACGTACTGAGGGATCGGCAGGACATGCTTCTAGTCTGCAAAAGTAAGAGTTTTTCTGTTACAAATTAAAGCAATATTCCCCAGGGGTCAGGACTGGGTCCTGTCCTGTTCATCAACAATATTCATCAATGACCTGGATGAAGGGATGGAATACACTCTCAGCAAGCTTGATGATGACACAAAACTGGGAGAGGTTGCTGACACACCAGAAGGCTATGCTGCCATTCAGTGTGACCTGGACAGGCTGGAGAGTTGGGCTGAGAGTGTTAGTTATGAAGCTCAACACAGGGAAGTGAAGGGTCCTGCACCTGGGGAGGAATAACCCCATGCACCAGTACAGGTTAGGGGCTGACCTGCTGGAAGGCAGCTGTGTGGAAAAAGACCTGGGAGTCCTTGTGGACAACAGGATGACCATGAGCCAGCAATGTGCCCTTGTGGCCAAGAAGGCCAATGGCATCCTGTGAAGCATCAAGAAGAGTGTGGTAAGAAGGCTGAAGGACGTTCTCTTCCCCCTCTACTCTGCCCTGGTGAGGCCTCATCTGGAGTACTGTGTCCAGTTCTGGGCTTCCCAGTTCAAGAACTGCTGGAGAGGGTACAGCAAAGAGCTACAAAGATGACTAGGGGACTAGACCATCTCTCTTATGAAGAAAGTCTGAGGGACCTGGGGCTTTTTAGCATACAGAAGAGAAGACTGAGGGAGGACCTTATCAATACTTATAAACACTTAAAGGATGGGTGTCAGGAGGATGGGGCCAGACTCTTTTCAGTGGTGCCCAGTGACAGGACAAGAGGTAACGGGCACAAACTTGAACACAGGACGTTCCATCTAAACATGAGGAGGAGCTTCTTTACTTTGAGGGTGGCAGAGCACTAGAACAGGCTGCCCAGAGAGGAAGTGGAGTCTCCATCTCTGGAGACTTTCAAAACCCACCTGGATGTCTTCCTGTGCCACCTGCTCTAGGTGACCATGCTGGAGCAGGGGGGTTGGATGAGATCATGTCCAGAGGTCCCTTCCAACCCCTACCATTCTGTGATCCTGTGTAAAAGGTGATTTTTCTACCATCTGCACTCTATGCATGCAGAAAAAGTTCAACATGCACTGAAGTTTCATCCATGATAAACATTAAATTCTCTTTTAAAAAAATTAATGTGTCATTCCAAGGAAGCCTGAACTCAAAAGAGCCACTGACATTCCCTCTGCTGCTCTGAAGAAGGGCAATCTCCTCTTGAAAACAGGTATCTGTGCTTTGCACAGATTCCCTCAACAAAACCTAGGCTGTCTCTGCCCTGAAATTATGGATTGGCAATATAAACTGTCCAAAAGCTCAGTCCAAAGTCCATTTGGAATTTGCACACCTGCAAAGCTCAACAGTTCTGTAAGCACGGGGAAAAAAAAGTTAGCAAACTTCTTTCTGCCAGCCGTTTTGCACACACCATCTTCCTTCCCTTGGTAGGGCAAGGCTGAGGACCCTTGTGGGTTCTCACATCCGCACCCCTTCCTTGTGCAAGTGCATGTATACACGTGTACAACTGGGAAGAGGTTGCCTGCAGAAGACGGCACTATTTCAGCTGTAACAAAATGGAGGGATCGCTCCCTGGCACTGGAACGATCATGTGCATGTTTCCTCTCCCTGTAGCGTGGATGCAGTGACCTGTTTCCTTTCAAACCTTTTTTTTAGGGTTTTTCTCCATTTCTTGAAAAAACAATTCACCTAAAATATCTGGATGCAATGAATTATTACTACTATTATTATTAGTGTGTGGTAGCTGGCTAGCAAGAGACATGTTTTATAATCTTATTACCCACACCAAGTCTATGAACCACAGTTCGACCGACAGCCAGAAGCTTGGCTCTGCAAAGAATATGCTGTGTATTAACCACTGAAGAAAATCTAAAAGCTTTTGGGTTTGTGTTATTAAACTGTTTAGAATACACATTGCAGTAAATCTGAACCATAAGGTTTCCTTTTTATAGTGCTTAGCAATCCTATTTTACAGTAACAATAAAAAAAAAAACAGCCATAAAAATTCTTGACCTTAGCACTGCATTAAAAAAGGGGTTTAGGAGATCATTACCCCATGAGAAGGGGCTCTGTATTAACTCCTGCAGCTCTGGAGAGTCCTTGCACATTTTGGGGTGCCTGGAAGGGAGATAAAAACAGACCTGGGGTGGCCCTGGAATATTCAGATTATTTCTAACCTGGGCCTTCCAAACGCTGCAGACCCTTGGAATCCTTCCCAGGGTCTTCTTCTACAGGAATGCTGGGGTCATGAAGGGGTCACAGGGGTAGATGCCTGGCCCTCTGGTGTCTCCTCGTGCTTCCCTTGACCCTTCCAGCTCTACAGCAAGGCCAAGACAGGCAAGGGCTAGGATGGTCCCATAAGCCACTCTGGTTTGTGTCACCGAAGGCCACTCTTACACTACTTGCCTAAGAACAAGGCATGTTTTAGGTGAGGAAGTGCTGTGGAAGGGAAGGGCATGCACTTGCTCTTTGTAGAGAGCATGTTTAGCTCCTGAGTTGAACACCGGAGTTGCTCACTTACAGTGCATCCCCTTCCAACCGCACACAGCTCGTGCCCTGCCCCAGCTGCAGGACTGATTCACCAAGCACCTCACTGACTTCAGTGGGAGACACAGTGATCAGAGAAGCACATTTGGCCTATTCAACACTTACAGGTTCTCCTAAATTGTACAACACAGCATACACCCAGTAACTTTTAAAAAGATGTACTGCCAGCAACAGTGGGATACTTGTAAGTCATGAATAAATACGGCCTGATTAAAAGACCATGCAAACAGTGGAAATTCTTTCTCTGTTCCCTTGTAAAGCCAGTATGGGGAATAAAGAAGCAGTTACAGCTCATCCATAAAGAGGCAAGCTGGAAGCAGGATTTTTCCTGCTGCAGTGCAGCCCTACAGCAGTTCCCTACAGTGGCAGAATATGTAGCAAAAGCCAGGGAAGCATAAAGAAAATGCTCTTGCATCAGTTCAGACAAAGCTGCAAAAAAGCTTCCTCAAGAGCTGGTGGAAGAGCAATGTAAAGCCCACCTCCTCTTCCCAAGCTCCTGGCAGCATCTATCTATATAACCACAGAGGAAGAGCAGAGGATTGGAGGTGGCTAGATTGGAGACAAAAAAGAGACAAGGCAGGCATAAGCGGTAGTTCACTCCTTCCAGCCTCAGAGACTAGAAAATGGTCTGCCTTTCAAAGATGATTTATTCAGACAAAGAAACACCTGGGTAATTCTTTTATTTGCAGAAGCTGCCAGCTGCAATTTCCTTGCAAGCAAGCACCTTCACATTTTGCAGTTGATCCTGATTACGGGGCTTATTCTCAAGAAGGACAAATAGAAGGTTGTGGAAACTAATCCTAGGTGACAAGGTCTGCAAAAAATTTGGAGCAACAAAAGAGATCAAAGTACTATCCTTTGGCTCTGCCACTGGTATGCTACATGATCTCAGCTACATCACTTCACCCAGGCTTTCCATCCCTCCAATTCAGCCATGACTCACCAATAGGTGCATTAAAACAAAACCAGTAATTACGGAAACACCAGGGAAACTCTGTTAATAGCCCCCTCCTTCTGCCTTGATCTCAAAAATAAAGCCAGCTTTAGGGGGCGTAAAACTGCATTTTGCATTTATGTGTCATTACTTGCAAAAGCCAGGAATCATAGGTCAGTTTCTGTCATGAGGTGAGAAGGCATCCACTGGGCATCAGTGGAAATCCAGACATCAGGAATCTCTGCTCTGTCACCTGTGGGCTGTGTGACCATGGGCAAGTTATTTAACACTTCCCTGCCTCAGTTTCCCTAGTTGTAAACCAGGGTTGCCATGACTCTCCCACCTTACAGTGGTACTGCCCATGTGCTGACCCCTCACAACTACTGCTGCACTTGTGCTGTCCACCATAGCTTTGCTTCGTTCCTAAAACCAGCTAAACATATTTTCCAGCACAAGGAAAAAATGAGTCTATGATATCCTGCCTTGACTTACTTTGATTCTAGCACAGAAAATACAAGAGACATCTATATCTGTCCCTCCTTGATAGACAAACTTAATTAACCTTTGCTATTCTGTTCCAACCTATTCTTTTAGACAAAGGCAGTGACCCATAAACAATATGTTACCATCAGAATCTCAACTGCAGTGACACCTAGAGATATAGCCCTATCAGCAGTATCGGAAAATAAACCGCTTAGATTAGCTCCTCCAAGAAATATGGATTGCATTCATGTCACACATGAGCTGTCAGAAACATTAGGATACTTTTAGCATAAATCTGTAGTGTGAAGGGTATGTTATGAATACAGTATATAATACACTGCTTACACATAAAATTAGGATTGTGTCAGGTGACTTGCACAATGTATGTATATTGACATGCACACATATATTTTACACATTTCATACCTACTTCTAGGGAGTGGGATTGCACATTTCTGTAAGAAGGCCAAGCATATTGGGGGAAAAACTGTGCCAGAAACTAGAAACAGGTTGTGGAAGTTGAAAAGAGCAATCTTTTTCACTAGCAAGAAGCTCTTTCTAGGAGTTCAAACTGCTATCTGCCCTATCACTGCCACACTTTTGTGGACTTAGTAAAAGACAGTCGTATGTTTGCTCCTTTTTAAGAAATCCTTGAAAAACAGCTTCCTACCTCAGCAATGCTAAATATTTAATTTCCAAATGGTACATATAATTCCCATGAAATTTTGAAATTTGTCTAAAATCTCATGGCCAGTCTTAACCTTTCTCCAAATGAAGATCCCTGGAGTTACCAGAGAAACAAAGAAAATACAGCCACCGGTCCCCAGTTGTGGGGGCACATTCTGCATTTTGCAGATTTTTAATAGTCCAGCCATAGAAGCCAGAAGAGTTTTAACACATTTTGGGGAGGATGGTGACACACATGGAGTCCCTATTACCCTTATGCTGCGGGTCACATGCCAGCAGTTTCATTGCCAGCTTGGAGAATTAAACCTGGTTAGATTCAGATGTGTCCATCCAGGTTTACTTGTGGTAGAAAAGACTGCAGTCACCCCATCATTTTCCATTTGCTGTTCTTAAGCGGGTCGCAGTGAGACTGGTTTCAGAAGCACCAGCTTCCCTGTATACCAACGTGCTCTGACTTGCAGTGCTCATGTTGTTGAACTCATTTAACTGTTAATTGGCTTGAATGAACATAAATTCCTGTTGTAATGAACAATTATGAGAGATTCAAGGGAGGGTCTAGATCCTTACACAGGACTGGAGTAAAAGGAGATGCACAGTAACCACCACATCTGCTACATTTCCTCTCCAACCTAAGCTTGTCTTTTTTTTCACGTGCAACACCAGGTATCTGATTATCTGCCTGAGAGCTGGCAAAAGCAGCAGAATATAAATGACTGATGGTGTCTCGACCAAAATTATAACCTTCATTATGCCTACCAAATCATGACGGATACAGCTCTGGGATAACTGCTTATAAACGAATGAGACATACACAGAAATACCAAAAAAATCTGCACCTCTATGAATCTGCTCAAGTACACAAGTCTCTGCAAAGAACAAAGACTAATGAAATCTGACATTAATCTACATTAAAGATTCAGTGATTCAGTTTATTTGCCAAGGCTCAATGATGCATTAATCCTCATCCCATCCCACACACACTCACATGTTTCCTCCCTGGCTTTTCTCCTCTGCTCCCTAAATTCTGAAACAGCAGACAGCTGGGCTGCTCAAGGCCTTGTATGCGTTCAGAAGTTATCTCACTTTAAGTATGCCATTCTCCTTGTGTGGTTACAGTTATTCCAGGACAAGCGAGCCTCCACCAGCAGAGCCTGGAAAAGGCAGGGGTCTTGGCTACACTGCTTAAACTAGGGTACCTTCCAGTGAGCACATGCATGGCTTATACCAACAAAGAAGCCCTCCTGTGGGCTCATCACTTAGGAAGCTGCCCTGATTTGGTTACAGCAGGCATCGCACAGCTATCATTTTGGTAAAGAAGCAAAAATAAAAAACCTTGATCAAAACAGTTATAGCACTGCCAGTCAGATGAGCAGACTGGAAGACTGGTTAAGAAAGCCTGTGCCTGTAAAAAATAAACCCAGACAGTACATGCAGTCCAGCAAAAATCCCTGTGTAGATAATGCTACATGTTTCCTCTGGAAAGAATCAGCCTGCATAGGTTTGCCAGCAAAACCCCCTGAAGGTGTAAGCAACGTCTTATTCCAACTTGTGGATCATGCTTTGAAACTCTCCTGTAACTTCTTACCATGCTTGACAGAGAAACTCATTCATCCTTCTTCATTTAACACCACATTTCCGTGATATTCCCTTGCTGGTAACCTTCCATGGACAGAATCAATGTTTAACTGTGTGCAGCAGCTGAGAGCCTATTCTCCTTATGACAAACCAGCTTCAGTGCCACACATTATAACCTCAGCATCACTTCACCCACTGCCATTAAGCATTATCTATCCTAGCTCTCACTAAAACTTCTTACTATTATTTGTTCAATGTTACAGTGTCATAACAGTATGCAATCCCCATGATTCATAACTCTTCTAGCAGTAACAATCTTTTTTGCAGACCAGCCTCTGAGAAACAGCTTGGAAGTTAGAGGACACTGACCTTGAACTACATTCTGCCTACTGAACAGGAGAGGTGGGTCCTGGTTTTAGGTCACTTAGAAGCTAGGAAGATGTCACTTCTACAGGCAGAAAGCACTACCTCTAGTCTCTCTGCACAGGCATCTCACCAGCACAGCATTGAGAGATGGCAAAAGGTTTGGCCAAGAGAAATTAAAACCTTAGGTGAGGGAAATCACTACATTTACATGGAGGTGAATGGAACCATGCAATACATCCCACAAGGTGGGAATGAACGCCCAGAGCTTGGAGCCTGCTGGTGGAAGGAAAACAGTCCTTTTTGACAACAACCATCTCTTTTTTCCTTAATCACCTGTTCAGGACCCCACTAATTTGAGTGGCACCTAAGCTGAAGTTAGCAACAAATTCTGCAGGGCCCCAAGAGAAAAATGCATAGAAAACACACTATTGCTTTTATTTCTTCAAGGGGTGTCAAAGGTCCCATATGAAACAGGCAATTCCACAGTGAGACAATGGACCCTCTAGGCCAAGACTTCTTGCACATTTCAAATGACATGGCAAAAGAACTCAGAGGACACCCTCCTCATTCCAAGGTTTAACATATTTTAACATACCCTTACATATCTCTTTCTCAAACCCTGTGTGCTAGGATAGTCAATACCTGCAATTTACTCTCTTTTTTCCCAAGCAAGTAAAATCACAGAAGTCTCTGCTGGCTGGAGGAATGACAAAGTGTGGGACTAGGAGCCTGCAAGAACACTATTTTCATAAGACCGATGTTGCTGCCTCTCATTTGTGTTGTGATAGTGTCTCCAAGCATCAGCTCTGCAGTAGGCTCTTACAAGCTAGGTGCTGCAAAAGCTTCAGCAGAAGTAACTTTATATCGGAAATACCCCGCTGTGATGTGCCAGGTTAACCTAATCCATCCAAATGAAAAAGCACTGGCACCTCACCTCATTACCTGGCACAAAATCCTATCCCCAGGTTGCCTCGACTAGTTCTCCCCCCCAGGTGGTGATCAAATTCACCTGGAGAGGATACTAGTGAAAAGCGTACCTCCAAGTATTTGAAGGTGATTGCAGTGAAGCATATGAACACAGTAAGAGAAGAAAGTTCTCATGGTGTGGGCTCACATCACAGAAGGAAAGGAGACAGTTCTTTCACCCATACAGCTGTACACATGGCAAAAAAGGGACACGGAATAATACTACATGCAGACTGCTATAAAGACATGATCTTAAAATTCATGGACTTGCCAGCTGTTGCTCCTCTGCATTTTCAGAAGGATCTTTCCATGAAAAAAGGTGTCTAATTATTGGAAAGCCTCACTGAAAGTGATGTGGACTGCTGTAATAGTCATGACCCTGGTCTTAGTTCCAGCTCCTCGGCATGAGGTTAAAATGTCCATTCAGAGTTTATCCCTGTGCTAGAATTGCTAGAGGAATTCTCTGTCAGCAAAGGGGATGACCCACATGTTCCCTCTAGAAAGGTTTTGGTGGCCATTTAATCTTTCATTGTTGAATGGTTTCACAACAGAGCCTTTGCAGAAGGCAGCCAGCCCTCTCCTGATGCTCTACAGAAGAGGTCTGCCCGTTCCTGCCCTTGGACAAGGTACACAGGTGCAAAGAGACTCAGAGGGTGTAGCCTCCCGAGTTCAATTCAGACAGAGAATCACCACTGCTGGTCCAAGCCCAAACAGCCTCAGGGTCACTGAAACGGCTCCACTTAAGTTTGCTAAGAATCCCTTCTTGGCAGATTTCCCCTTTTCCAGTCTCCAATCAGTACTGAGTTGGAGGTTACCTTTATCAAGTCTAAGAGTGAGAGGGCTCGGTTTGCTTTATACCTTATCTAATAAATTACACAAAGCTCTAGTGCAAACCCCTCAGGCACAGCCTGTAACCTGAGCTACCCAAGTTGAAATAGAAAGCCCTGAAGCTGACACTGCCAGAACACATCATTAGCAACTCACCATGTCTCATTCAACTGACGCCACCAACCCACTGCACAACAGCATGGTCTCCTGGGTCACTTCAGTGACTTGGATGTGAAAAATGGAATATAAAAGAACAAGTGCCTGAAGAGCAAAGCCTCTCAGAAATGACACCTGAAGCTCCTAGGATGCTATGTTGGGTAATTCAGTTGGCCTCTTTTTCCAGAAATCAGCCCATAATCTACTGTGACCTGACACAGAAGATAAAATCAAGTGGGTGCCTTTTATCTGTGCTTGCAGCAACCTACCTATACCTGTATCATTGCTTCCCCTGTGCTTTATCATAACCACCCATTTTGGCTAACTTTCCTACCATGGGTCCTAATCACACCCTGGAATCTCGTTCTGGCTTTGCACTGCCATGAAATCAGCAAACAGGAAGTCAGAATCAGGCCCAAGAAACACCTTATTGCCCACCTCACTCTTCCATGTAACACCTCTGTAACATCATACCTGCCACTGTTTTCCCGACTGGCTTGGCATGTATGTCGCTGGGAGGCTTCGAAGACTGTTTTTCATGGCTGACCCTACAAGCATACTCCCCGCCTCACTTGAGGAAGGCTCACTGGCCACTGCCATCTGGTACTGGGAGTAGCTGTAGAGGTTGTTATAGTAAGGATACAGGGACGGCTGGTAAAAACTGCTGTAGTAGGTGGAGTCCACAACCAAATCAGACGTGCTCTCCAAGTGCCCTCTGCTGGGGATGGAAGGGATGTCCTGAATGAGCATCCGTCCCTCTGGAAAAGAAGAAAAAAAAAAAAAGCCATTATGAAACAGGAGGCTCCATGAAGACCATTACCTTTCACCTTCTGATGAGCTATTACTAATGAAGGCTGGACAGAAAGTAGTAACTAGGAAAAGGTAAGAGGTAGAACGGAACCACTGCTGGATGTTTGGTGGAAACTCAAGTGGACTGATGTCCACTCAAAGCCTGAGACCATCACCTACACATACTGCAGACTGCAAACCAGGAGACAAAACCAACTGCAGGTTAAGAAAATGCTCTGAGTCCTCAAGGAGCATTAAGTGATCTGATGATGACTTACACCAGCAAAGGATGCAGCCTCCTATTGTCTTTAAACTGTAACAGTGTGCCAAGCCTCTTTTAACTCCCTGAAAGCAGAAAGGCTCTAGCTACAGGGTGACCCCACTCCAGTAGAAGTCCCACAGGTGAGAGGGCACTTTCTGAATGTGCTTCTAGAAAGGGCAAACAGCCACAAGGCCAAGAGAAGCTGCAGTAGGGAAAGCACTACATGATCAGATAAGGTGTCTCAGAAACCCACATACTACCGCTGATCAGTGAGGCTCTCAATGCTTGCCCAGCCTCCCTATCTGAATTTAGCTCCTGTTTACCTACAAAACCACAGAGCAGAACAAGCTCCCACACCACTAGCAGAAGAGGAGAAGGGCGAGGGAATTGCTGGTAACTTGCTGCCTGCACCCTGGAGTGCTTCCAGACCAGAGGCCAGCTGGCTGCACTCCCTGCAGGCTCTCCCAGCAAGGTCTGCCTCCCTTGTTCCCTAAGGTGGTTGGGGGGGGCTTCTGAAAGTATGTGTTAAGTCTTGTTTTCCTCACTGCAGTGTCAATCGGAGCTTTGTGGTATTTGCAAGAATGAAAAAGGAAGATGTCTGTTGGTACCGTCTCACAGCCAAGCTCACTCTGACACACTGCCATCAGCTACCTGGCTGAGCCAGACACAGCAAAAAACTGCCACAACCTTAGAAAATCTAACCACAGAGTGAATATACATTTACATATTAAACAAGGGAGCAACTGTAAATCACACTATTCCTGAAGCCCTGGTTCTAGCTCACTTCCCTGTAACCCTGCCCTGCACCAACCCTTACAGTGTCTGCAGCATAATGATACCTTCCGCAAGGAGCTCCTGCTCTTCCCACGATGTTTCAACTTATCATGGAGGAAAAAAGGATGTGGCTTAAAGCGCACTGATGAGCTCTCACAGGCTACTGGTATGGAGATGAAGCAGCACCGACAATAAGCATGTATGAAATAACAGCCCTAAGAGAGATAACAGGTTGACTAGTTTGATTTGTGTCTTTGTCTTGATACATCTGTATCCTATCCTGGTCACCTACCTGCAAAATGAGTATGGTAGCACTTACCAGCCTCTCAGAGTCACAGTGACAACTTCCACTGTACTGTGTATAGGCTGCACACTAGCTTCAATGATCAGTTCTACCAATTATTGTCATTTACAAAGCAATTTTTTTTCACTTCTTCAGCTGTAATGAAAGCTCTCTGCAATCATGGATATCTCCTTCCAGATCACTAAATTATACAGTGTCCTCATTCAGCTCTCGCTAACATTTTGTTGACATCAATGAACTATAACCATTTTTTAGCAAACAGGGTGGTTTTGCCCCCTGCATCTCATTTTTCTGTCCCTCAGCTCTATGCAAGTGAGAACCAAGCCAGACTGCATTTTTCATTGGGAGTACCTCTCAAATCTGCAACACAGAACAGAGGAGTTTGCAATGCCACCAAAGAGCAGAATTAAAGGTCAAAGAACCCTGCTAAACTGTCCTAGGGATAAAACAAGGCACTTGGAGACCTGCACAGAGAAGATTTCATGTTTATCATATGCCCAGGGGAGTTTCTGCCCTATCCATGCCAGCCAGCTCTCTCCAGGTGAGGTTGGCTAGCTGGCTGTCAGGTAAGCATACTGCTTCTGGGCTGCAGCATCCTCAGGCACAGCCACCATCTGCAAAGCAGGGCAGCTCTATTGGAAGCAATGGCTGTAACTGAGCTTTAACTAACTGGGGTTCCTCTGCTTGGTCTTTAGCCTGTACCTGTAATTCTTGACTCTTACCTATAGGCTGAACCTTCCCATAGCCTTGCATCCAGCCACTCAACAAGCAAGGTGTCCTCCTCAAGGGAGGCTGTCAGCCCATGGCTGCATCTTCCACCAGCAAGGAGAGAACACCAAGGTTAAGAAAGCAGCTTGCAGCTGTTTTGCTTTGGTATGTTTTGGTTTGGCTTTTTTTCCCAAACGTAATTAAACACAGACGAATGGCTCTGCTGGCAAGGAGAGGGTCCTCCTCTGACTCAGAGTTTGCTGTATTACAGCACCTGCACATGAGGGGCAGTCCCGAGGTTCACTGCTCTGAGGGTAACAATTTTCGAGAGGAATTAAGCTCTCAACAAGGCAACTGCTGCTGCACTGTCGGACTCCCACTCTGCCCCTCCACGTGCCTTTTAAAATAAGAGGGCTGCTGCAGGTGCCGTGCTCATGCCTTGGCTGGCTGTATTCACCCTCTACATGGAAAAACTGGGAAGGGCTCCTGGGTCTTTCCCCTAACACTACAGAAATCTTAACGTTTTGCAAGTTGCAAACGTGACACGATTAAAAATGTGGGACTGAGTCCGTACCAGAAGAAAGAGAAACTAGAAGAGCAAACCAAAAAAAAGAATGGTTAAAATTCTCACTCAGTTTTTGGAACACCAAATCTATAATTTTGGGCTGTTAGAGGCTTTTCATGTGTGAGGAACACTCTTGCAGTGAGACAGCAGTAGCGCTCCATGCAGTTGTGCCCTTGGATCTCTAAGCTCTTCTCTATGTCTTTACTAATTCCTGTAGAGAACCAATGCTACTTTTTCTGCACTATGTACACAGGGTGAAATATGTCCCACTCTTTCATAGAAGATCGATACAACGAATGATAAATACCATTATTGATCTTACAGTGTTGTAGACAACTCTCCAGCAGTACGGCATATTAATAGTAGTTAACCAGTAATTCATTTCAGGATGGCTGGGATATTCTGGGAAGGTGAGTTCTTGGTGTCAGTTACACATATGGGGCTTATACATTCAGTAACCTGTGAGGGGGTCCTTCCTGTACTTAGTAGAGCATGGTGAAAAACAGTGGTCCAGTCCTCAGTTAATGTAAACCAGTCTCAGATCATTTACCTCAATAAAGCTATGGCGATTTACACAAATTGCGGATATGCATGGCAAAATCAACAGAAGCCAGTACACAGATCATTCTTCCCCTTCTTACTTTTTGGGAGGAGAGGAGAAATGTCAGGGAATTTACAGGAATTTCTATCATCATCTCTATCTCACAGATGCAAACGTTTTTAAGCATTCAGAGCAAGAAATGCAAACACTGAAGTCCTGTCTGTAACATTCACTCATTTTGTATATGAGTACAGTTCAATTTACTCACATGGCTATTAACAGCTGATCAGTCTCCATCTGATTGTGTATTTCAGAAAAGGCATTCTGTATATGCAGTGTAGCAATTAAGAGAATTTCACTGCCCATGTTTATTGACATGGGTTCCTACAGACTGCTATGGTTAGCAGCTTTTATTTCTTCTATGCCTACAGAGACTCTATATACAGACATACCGCTGAAAATGCAGAACTGTGACTACTCAAGTAAAACGTTTTCACAAGGAGCAGGAAGGCATAGCCATTGCTCAGTGAGCAGAGTTCAGCTTCTGGTAGTTTACATTTCTTGCAGTTTTCAATTCAGAGTGACTGTTTCCATCACTGCAGTGTTGGTATCTTCTTGCAAGCCAGCCTCTGTGCCAGGAGACTGCCACTTACACCATTAAAACACCAAAATTAATTATTCAGAGAGGAAACACTTGCCTCTGGAACTCAAGAGTTTGGATCCACACCTAACAGTTTCCCCTTGCTCTGTATATAAAACATCCATATGCTCCTATTAACTGGTTTGGCAATATTAAGTTTCACAAAGTGTTAGTTCAATTCATAGCTGGTTTTGAGGTCAGACAGTAGCCTTGAATGAGGCTGGTGTGAAATCACTCCCTAACATCATAATCAGAAATGCTGGAACAGTATGTTTCTCCCACCAGACAATCATGACAGAGCTATTTCAGATGTCAAAGAAAGCTGGCACCATTACTTACTTTCTGCTGAGACACCGTGCCTCCCAAGGAACAAAACCTGCACGCTTGCTTTGCGTGCTTTGCTCCTCTCAAACCTGCCTTTGAGAGGAGTATTTCTGTTCTCTTCCCATTAGAAGTTGCAGATTATCTTCGGTTCCAGTGTTCAACTTCTAGCTTGCTATAAAGTTAATGTGCTAGACAATGTTCATTCCAGGAGAAGCTGTGGGGCTGTGTATTTTCTGCCACCCCCAAAAAAGGCCATTATCTGTAATTACCCATTACCATGCATAATTATTTCTTCTAGTCTAGTCTATGGCCCCCAGGACTTTATGCTGTTACAGCTCACTGCATTATCTTATCAAATTTGTTAAGGAAGCTTTTTTGACCTTTTGAGCACTTGTCCCAGCACATACAAAAGGCAGCAGTAAATTGTCTATGTATGTAGCATGTGATTTATTATTTGTACCCTGTCTAGTGATACCATACAAATTATTGCACACTAACACCTTCCCTGTTCTCACTCCCTGCTGTAGCTAACATGGGAAGAGGAAAGGAAAACTCCTTAGTAAAAGATGGAAGGGAACAGGAAGAGGCTGGAGTCTCTCAATGGGAATTTGAGGAACACGACAGTAACACATGTCTTAGCCCGAACATCAGGCTCTGGGGAGAAGGTCCCAGCTGCTTTCCTCTCCAATGCCACCTTCTGCCTCTCTTCTCTGCCTCATCAGACTCTGATTCTACCATTCTGGCTTCTTTTCACACTTTCCAGAGTGTAACTCTGCTGAACCCTATTCTTTCACCCAGAAGCCCATTCCCTGCTCCTTCAGTAAGCAGAAAGGGGCCTTTAAAGACACTCGTCCCCTCCAATTTACAGCTTGTCAATGCCATACAGGTTCTTAAGACACAAATTTGGTCCAATATGAGATTCACTGGGATTTGTCCCTTATGGATACTGACCTGAGTGTGCAAAGGACCAGGTTTTCACCTCCACTGTTCGCAAGGCTCCCAGAAGGACCAGACACTGACCTGCACCACGGGGCTGTCCAGCTCCCATTCACCTACGGAAAACTACTTCTGCAGTCCTTCTGATTGTTCTGACCAGAAAGCTTTTGAGAAAATAATGTTTCTTCCTCCCTCCTCCAACTGCCAACAATACTACGACCCCATCTTGAGCTCAAATGCCTAATCCAGTGGCTCTTTTCCTCCTTGTTCAAGACTGCCTGCCCAAACAGTCCTGGATGCCCAGCTGTGCCCTGACAAACATCCACTGGAGAGGTCAAAAATCTGTTAGCCATATGAGATGTGTGGGCTAAAAGCAGCTGCGTCTCCAAGACTAAAGAGAATAAATCATAGCCAAAACAGCTTATTGCCACTGCAGTCCATAGGTACCTCTCTGACCATATACGGAGAACACAGTTACTCAGCAGAGATATGTGTTGTTCTCAAAGCAGAAATACACTTTTTTAAAGAATCAGAAATAAAAAAAAGAAAAACCATGTGGTCTAACAACTCTGAGCCTCTTGCAGGCTCCTGGCCTCCTCCCTTGAGCTGAAGTGCACAGGGACTGATATATCCCATCTCTCCTTATCACAGCTATGCCTTGCCTGGGCATTCATCCCTGTCAATCCCTACCACCCTTTTCACCTACTCCCACCTTCCCTGGACAAAACAACCAGTTGCTGCACCTTTCCTGCAGTAGTTCCCTGACAGCTGGGGCAGAGCTGGGGTGTCCCTCAACACCCCTCACCAGACAAAGCAGCTGGACCATTGAGTCCAGCTCAGTCCGTGAGGAGTAGTGTCTGCAGGCACAAGGCATGCATGCTCGCGGCAGGGGACAGCATTATCCACCAAGACATCAACAGCTACGCTCTCCTGCTTCTCAAAGCTTACTCAACTGCCAGAACAATACTCATTTTCACCCAGAAGGAATGAGCACTACTTTTTTAGTCCCCCTGGGAATAATGCTGGAGTTGTCATTTGAGTAAAGTGGAATAAGCTTTTCCCATTCCACCTAAAAAGGGCTAAACCAGTTCTAAGCGGAACACCACATCCTATCAAGAACATTTTCTAGGAAGAGGCATTCTGGGATAAAACTTAAGCAGCAAGGACAGCACATTTCAAGAAAATCTGGGAGATCCTAGAGTTAAGGTTGTTCATTATCATCTTGCTTGAGCTCCACGGTAGATGCACCCAACACAAGCTTTTCATGGGATTCTGCATCCACATGATGCTTCTGCTCATGACGGGTCAAAACCCATCCCATGAAACGACATGGAAAACTTCAACTTGAGCTGGTGCAGTCTGGCAAAGGCACAAGCGACTTGGAACAGTTACATGGGGATTAATTAAATTTTATATGAGGGTTTCACTAAAGAGCAAAATTAACTCCCATCTCTCACCTCAGGATGTGTTTTCTGGTCTTTTAACTATTCCTGCATCTCCTGCCTGAGCCCTTCCAAGTTCAAGCTCAAGTGTTCTGGTTCAGATCATGGCTATATTCCTATCACCAGCTATGAAGAGAAACCCATGGAACAGTACGAACAGGGCAAACAAACGTGACACCTCCCTTGCCCTCTCTTCTAGCCTCCCATCATTTTTGGCTCTGTGACATTCCCGAGCCTGGTGTATATTTAACTATGCTTACTCAATAACTATCAACAATCATCCTTCCAATATCCATTGAAAGCCCACTTTCCTGTACATACAATGTGACCAGGGAAGGAATCCCATTAGTCCCACAGGTACCGCACCAGTTTCAGGCACAGAAGACACCAAGTCTCCTTCCCATCATCACAGGTCTGTCTGAAAGAGCTGTACCAGTCCTTGGTGATCCTTTTCCACTGCATATTACTAACATTCAGCATAGTACCCTCGTGGTCACCAGCTCCTCTGCAGTAACAATGCTCCTCAGGGACACGCTCCTCCATTTTTCAGTTCTGGCATGGGCTAAAGTGGCTCTTGCTTACATGTGATCATCCATCCAGCCAAGTCCTCCCATAGTGCACTTCCGCCTTCTCCACTGCTTGCCAGTCCATGCACCTTTCCATTACCTGCCAAGATGACCTGTGGCAATTCCAGGCTTTCTTCCAAGATATCAATGGGAAGACCACACAGCAATTCTTCTCTGGAAATACCACCACTTTAGCTTCCCCACTCAGACCTACATTTTCAGACTGATAGGATCATTCTCCTCAAAACCATGTAACACATACTACTGATTTTCTGCCAATTCAGTTTCAATTCAGTTTCTGACAATTCAGCAAAAAACAATGCCTATCTCTTATGGTTTGGGGTGGTAATTTCTGTTCTAGTTTTTTTACCTTGAAAAGAGGCTGCTGGGCTCAAGTTCCAGCTCACAGGAATCAGAGTTTCACCTCTGAATCCAGCAGGATCAATATTTTACCTGTGGAATTAATTTTTCCTGCCATTTCCACTAGATGTCACTTACAGCCAGAAAGTTAGCAGTTTCCCCAGGTTTTTAACCTTCTCCTGATGCACAGGTCTATGTTAATCCTAAAAAGGAGACTTAGGTGTCTAGGACGTTAGGACTGTAATCATAGTAGTCAGGATTGCAGGCTCTTGGGGAGGGCTTGTAGAGGAAGCTAACATCTCCTGAGCATCCCACCCAGCTGGTGTGGTGCCTCTAGGGTAAAGGAAAAAGCCATGTTCCATAAGGCTGGAAGAGCAGGGTCTTTGCTAACACTGACTTGCGAATGTTGGGAGTCTCTACAGCAGACTGGTAGAAGCCTCCTTCTCAAAACCATGTAACACATAAAATACTGATTTTCTGTCAATTCAGCTTCCTAATCAAGATGCCAGGGCATATAAAAATCAAAAGTTTTTCAGAATGTGATTATATCAATCTGTCCCTTTGTTAAGCAATTTTGTAATGATAAAAGATTACTAACCTGACAGAATCTTTTACCCATAAATTTGTGTAAATACACATTGTGTGAGTGTCCTTTAACAGTTGCATTCCCCCCCCCCATCCTGCACATTTCAGTCTGCTGTGGACTGTTCCACTGTTTTCACATAAACTGATGTCAGGCTGTGGATTTGTAGCCACCCATATTCACTTCTCTAAACGCTGGCATGACATCAACTTTCTTCCAGGCTTTAGGAATTTCCACAGTGTTGGAAGAGTTACTGGAAATCTGCATTAATGAATCAGGGAGATTTTCAGACAAGGTTTCTGTGGGGTTTTGGTTTGTTGTTTTTCTTTTTTTCATACTGCATGCAAGTATTCCAATCCTACTGATACCAGCTATTGCTGGAAACAAAAGCAAAATGTCGCCGTCTCCATACACAGCAACATCACTTGCCTTTCTTCAAAGCAAAGATCAGAAAAAATTCTTATGTACTTCTCCCCCTCTCCCACATGTAGAATTACTATCCCATAAACGGTAAAATGACTGTTAACTCTGTCCATGGGTGCGCTCCTAAACACAACTAAAAAACCTCCTAAAATTAAGATTTTTAATTACACTTAACAAATACCATTTTTTTTTCAAAGGAAAGTGTGATTTGGGAGAAAAAAAAACAAGGAGGGAGAAATCCCAGCCAGAAGACTGCAGCTTGGCATAATAAGTTTCCCAGTCACACACACAGCCCCAATCCAGCTCCTACTAAGAGGAGCTGAAATACCGCCACTGATTTCAGTAGAACTGGAGAGGGCACATTTTGTTCACATTTAGTGTACACTTAATAAAAATGATGTGCTGCAAACATTTAGCATGCAACTTAAAAATCCTCCTAATATGGTTAAAGAAATAAAACCTACAGAAAATATTTTTTATTTCCACACTTAATGCAAGCTTCAAGCCCTCAATGTCTACAGCAGCAAATTCCTCTTTCAACTTCTGCCACTGACTAGAGTAGATGATCTTTTTACGTGAGCTGGGGGGCAATGCTTGCTCTTTCCTTATTTGCACTTTTGGTCTTTATGATGCAGCTATAGTGATTGTATTAAAATCTTTACTGGTGAAAAAAGAATGGCTTTAGTAAAGAAAAATCATTCAGCATCTTTGAACATTACTTTGAATCTGTGAAGATGCTAGGCACTATTTTAATGTTCCAGTGTACGTTTGTTGAACTGAGACAGCAGGATTATTAACATATCTAAAATTATTAGCATGCATGACAGCTAACAGGATCAGGACCAATAAAACCATTGCTTCAGAAAACTAGGAGCATGAGCAACAAGTGCTATTTTCAATCTTCAGTATAACTGCTGGGAGTATGACTATTATGTGTACTTATGTATGTATACATGTTATTATTCATCTTGAGATACCTGATTTGAGAAAGAAATTTACGAACATTTAACTCCTTGCATTCAGATATCCAACATGATACTAAAGTGTGTAACTGGGGCTAAACTCAAAATCAACACAACTTTAAAAAAAAATAGCTTAACAAATTAAAAGAGAAAGCACATTAGGAAAGTAAGCCAGATTTCTAGACTAATGGAAATCAGCCCAGACACCTGCAGGAGCAAAGAAGCAAACTAAGAGGAGGAGAAAGAAACTTGGTATGGATTAAATGTAAAGGGATTCACGTCATTAACAAGAGATCAAAGGGAACATTAGAAGGGAGGGAAGGCTGTACAGTGTCTGAGATAGGAGACCTTGGAGGAAATATGACTGGGATACAATTATTATGGCTCACACTAAAAATAATAAAAGGGAGTAGGACAATGGTTGGAATTAGCTGGAGTTCATGCTTGGTTATAAGATATTTGATGACAGAAACCCAAAACATTTCTAAAAAAGACCAATTAGAAATAACAGGAGGGCTTTTTCACTGTCTACCAAATACATGATGGAAAAACTAATATCAGGAGCAGTAAAGAACCACTGTAGTCACTCACTGAGCCTGTGTAAGTGAGCAAAAATCCCATGCATTTGCATCACTTTTGTATGACACCACCAGTGTTGCATTGGTTCCATGCAAATGCAAACTGATCACTAATGATTTTTTTTCATGTATGACTGACAGATAGAAATGCACAGTGACTAGAACTACAGTGGTTTACATCAGCTGAGAAGTTCAGTTGTGCCCACAACTATAGGCATCCAAGTCAGCAAATGGTGGTCTATGCTATAAGCAACAGACATAGTGTGCATAGAGATAGAGACAGGAAAAAAAAGATTTCTAAAATAATGAGGCATCCAATTGCATTGCAAAGGAAGAGAAGCTCAGTGCTTAACTGATTCCCTGCAAGCTCTTCAAGAAAACATAAGACAGAAGTGCATGAATGATGTTTGTACTGAAGTAACTGAGCTACTCACAACTCTGGTTAAGATAAGCAGGTACTCAAACTCAGGAGAAAGTTTAGTCAAGTTCAGGGAAAAAAAAAATGGTAAGAAACATATGAAAAAGCCTTCCAACAAAAGAAACCTTCAAAACTTTCTTTTAGTCCCCACATCATTAAGTGACAAATCTACTGAAAATGGAAAATGGGCCAACACACTGAATTAGGAAGCTAGGTTGTCAAGGACAGGAACAGGCTGCATAGGGAGGTGGTGAATCACCATCCCTGGATGTATTTAAAAGCCGTCTAGATAGGGTGCTCAAGGATATGGTGTAGAAGTGGGCCTGGTACAACAGATAATGGTTGGACTCGATGATCTTATAGGTCCTTTCCCGCCACAGCAATTCTGTGATTCTGTGAAAGCAGTCTTCAACGTATAAGACAGCATGTGAAAAAAAGAAAAAGCAAGAAATCATGCCAGTGCTCAGTTAAGGAAGTGTGCAGTAATCCTTCACTCCCCAATTATCTTTTCTAAAAACAAAAAGAAAGCCCCACACATTCAGATAAGTAATAAAAACTGTTTCAAGGACACAGAAAGGAACAAAAGTTTAGCTGCAGATAGTGCAATAATGAGCCCACAGATAGAAAATTCTTAGTACATCTTTTGCTCCTGGTCCATTCCTTATCTCAGTGTTCATAATGACAAACAGAAAGCACAAGCCAGCACAGATAACTCTCTAAACATGAATGCACATATGCAAATGCCAGCGTGATGGAGAAAGAGCTTCCAAGACACAAAGAACAATAGGGGCTGCCCACTAGCCCCACTGGCCTTTGGTGGGAAAAGAAATCCTGAGCACCCAGGTGCTAGGACAGTGTACACAGTAAAGTCTGTTCAGCACAGAGGACCTTGCTCTACCCAGTAGCTCTACACCTGGAAACCTCATTTAGTGTGAGAAAAGTCAGACAGAAAGAAAGCCCTAGAGTAAAAAATTTTTTGGGAAAAAAGAAAATCTACTCCCAATTCTTTAGGGGAAAAAAGCTCTTCCAAAACATATTCTTTTTGGTAACAAAAGAAGGATGGAGATACCTGCTGAGCTGCCTGTTTTCACCTCCACTCCTCTGGCTAAAAGGTGGTCTGAGAAGCCTTTCTGTCCCAAAGTAAGGGGGTCTGGGTGGGTCATGGCTGGTCTCCTGGCATCCCTGCTTCCTCAACATGCTGAAGAATGCTCTCCCCTGCCCCTGCCCCGGGTGAAGACAGCCCTGGATGAGCCCCATAGTACAATTTGCACAGGAAAAGAAAAGCAATATTCTCTGAGGTTTTCCAAATCCTTCTACACTACCATTTATTTTACACTTCCACTGAAACTTCAAACAGGATTGAAAGCCTGAAAATAAAATATCTTCATTTAGAGGCTTCACTCTGAAAATTGCCACTAGTTCTGTTTCAGCAACACGACAGAAATGTCACACTTGTGACAGAGTCTGTACCTTGCTGAATAAACACGTACAGCACTTCAGACATTAGCTCAGATAAAACACAGTCACCTACACACACACACAAACACACGAAGCTACAAAGACCATGAACGGAAGTGCAAGCTTTGCAAGCTGCAGGCTCTAGAACTGGAGAATTAACTGGAAACATCTAATCAGGGATGCAGAACCCTGTAACATCATGATTTATTTAACACAGTCAAACAATGACCAGGGGCAATGAATCATATAGGAGATGACAAAGCTGCAGGAGATTTCCGTCATCTAGTTTAACCTGCACATTGATCAGAGTTTACCCCCATATTAATCACTTGAGATCATAATCTAACACACTCTTAAACACCTCTCCTGATTATGCTTCACTTACCCCCTTGTCCCTATGCAGGTCACTCCGTTGCTAATTGCATTTCTAGTTAGGAGAAAAAGTGTCTACTGTCTAATTTAATTTTGTCTTTTTTAGTTTCAAGCCGTTGCTCCTTGTTATGCTGTCTCAAGCACTGTAAATAATCCCTCCCCCTCCTCCACATTATTACCTCTCAAATATTTATAGACTGTTATATCCACCCTTAGTCTCCTTTTCTACAAGCCATACATCACTTTTGTCACCCTTCCCTCTATACTTTCAGATTTATCTATGTCCTTTTATAATGAGATGCTCAAAACTCCTTTGCAGTGTTCCCAAGTATAGCAAAACCAAAGCAACGGAGGGCAGTAGAAACATCCCCCCTTGCTTCCCAAGCAATACCTTTTTAAACAACTCTGAGCAAAACACACGTGATTTCATCAGGAACTGAAAACCACAAAGCCACGGCCACCCCACTTTGGAGTGCTTTGTTTATCGCATAGTTACATCAGTTAGAAATTTTAAAAGCCTATTAAAGTTTTATTCTAAACCAATCTTTTGAAAGATTGTTCAAAGCAAAGCACCCCCTGAATATTTACTTAGTCCAGTTTGAAACAAATTCAGCAACTGAGAAAAGCACCATACAGGCAGAAGACCATCTCCAGCAACTGCTTCCCAAGACAAAGCCTAAGTTGTGCCGCGGCAGTAATGTCAATCCAAGAGGGTAAGACAGTTCACAAACCTAGAGGAGACATAGGCAAATGGCATTCTTCTTCCCTCATCTTAACTGGGAACAACTGGAGAAAAACAGCTGATTGTGGATGGAAAGGTATTAGTTATTAATAGGTGAAGGATGCAAAACTTCTTTGCCAACTGTTACAATCCAGTAAACACATATGTTCAACAATGCTCTTCTCTTTTGAACAGAGATCTGTCAGCTGTGGGAGAAGCTGAGGAAAAGCACCTGGAAAAGCAATGGATGGGGTTGCTTGGCCCTTGGTATCAAAGGAGAGTTGGAAGGTTCAGGAGGCAGTCAGCAACTACAACTGGTGAAGAAGCAGCAATGGGTGCAGCAGGAAAAAATTGTTAGAAAGCAATGAGGTGACAGAGACAAAAGAGAAGAGCAGGAAGACGGATCAGTAACAACTGCAGACCCACCAAAACCTCTGAGAACATGCAGCCATCATGCTAGCCCTGGCACAGGCAGGCAGAGCAGCTAATGCCTCCTCCTCCTTACTGCTCAGCCCTGCTGAAGCTGCTGCCACTTGAACCAACAATCCTCTCCACCATCTGTCAGCCCCCGTGATGCTAATTTTCTGTTAAAATCTACCATAGATTTAGACAAGTGCTTTTAGGTCAGAAGAGTCAGTATTTCTTTCCCAGGCTTGCAAATGCTGATTTGTATTGAGGCTGGCTGAATTTCAAATTTCAGTACGTTGACTTAATGTCAATAGAAAAAAGTAAGCATTTCACAAATTCACTGCACAGTTTCATTTGCAAAGGACCTCTGGAAGCCAGCTGGCCCAAACTCTGCTCAAAGACAGGGCCAGCTTCACAGCTGGATCATGTTGCCCTGGCACCATCCACATGAGTTTTGAGTCTCTCAAAGGACGGACTCTCCACAACCTCTCTGGGCAACCTGTTCTAGTGCTTACGCATTCTCACGGTGAAATGTCCATGGCAGCTTCCTCATGTTGCCCACCAGTTGACCGAGTGAGATTTTTTTGACAAAATCGAAATTCTGACAGCATATGACACTACACTCTAAAGACTTACAAGGACTTTCAAATTGAATATTTCACTTTTTTTTTTTTTTAAACCAGGACATGGTATCTTCCAATTAGAATAACTTTTTTTTACCTCATTACCTATGCAGCACAACGGCTGCAAGGTCACGGCATCAGTTTTTGAAATCACAATACAGGAAAGGTCCATGCAAAAGATAACATCGAAAAAGCAAAGGAAGAGTAAAGAAGGCAAGGTAGGGTTTTCAGAGGTGCCCAGAGCACTGCAAGTTCAAAGGGACCTCAGTACCATCATTCACTAGGCATAGTATAACTGTTGAGCCCACTACAGTCTGTATTTATGAGCAGATAAAAACCCATCTGTCCCTCAGTTTCAGTGAAGGCAGCACCTACTTAGAGAAATGTAAAAAGAACACTGTTTTGTTTCTGCCACATATAATAAATGTAGCAAAGACAAATAACAAGCACAAGCTTATTACCATGGCTGACATTGATATGTTTAACTTGTCAAACAGTGATACTATGAAGGCAACTGAACAATGCCGTTATTAATGGTCAGTGCAAAGCCAACCAGAAATCAGCCACCACAGAGTGCAGGAGCTGGCATTTAGCATCATACAGTAATCTTGTCTATATTGGATGCTTCTAAATTGGGCCAACATGAGCACAGAGCAGCAGAAAGAAGCACTTTCCAGTCATCAGGTGATGTATGTTGCAGCCATCCCACCTGATCCACCAAATGCCAAACACCATCCTTAGTCTGTGACTAGGACCAAATAAAATGGAACACTCTCTCCTTCCTTTAGCATGAGCAGCTCTAACCTTCAGGTGTTTCATGATCACACTTCCCGCCCCCCCATGACTTCTAAATATTAAAATTGCAGAGGTACCAAACTGACAAGGAACAGGGAAGAACCAAAGTTTTAATAAAATAAGTATGTCTGAAAGGCATGTTTTAAGTGCCTCACCATAGTCTTTGCCTAAGTTTTGCTCACTAGTGACCTCAATGAGATGTACTTACGCTACAGAAAAGAAGGACAATTTAGATGCCCTGGGATCACAACTTTTTGCTGCTCTCTACAATTAAATGGCCTTTGCTCCCAGCAACCTGCAACCTTTTAAGGAGAAATGCACAGAAACTTCAAAGCCTGTTGCAAAAGGTTCTGCTAATGCCCTGTGACCATGGCCTACTCCCTTTCAACTACCCTGCATTCCCAGTATGCTTTTGAGGGGGGGAGATACGGTCTATCCCAAGTAAACAGAGTTTCCAAGATTGAGATGGTAAAGGCACAAAGACCTACGCTATGACCATGGGAACTCTTTTTACCTTTTCAGAAACAACATGTCACAAAGAGATCTGAAAAATTGTCTCTACCCCCACCAGGTGTCACAATATTTCTGATCTGCCAACAAAATGGATACTGCAAGGAAAGACTCTCTTTCTAGCACTATATCTGATTTGTGTGATTCCTTCACACATTACTCCTCTGCTGGCAAACCACGCTCTGTGTGATGGGAGTCCAAAAGAAAAATTGCTCGTGAAGCTAAAAACTTACAGAAGGAACGGAATTACCACTGTCAAAACCACCTCTTGCCCAGCCTAATGCATGTCGTACAGGACACACTGCAGTCCCAGAAGCCACCAGTTCCCCTGGGGCTTGGAGGGAGCTGCTGAATTCCCCTGCCACAAAGGGTTTCACTCTCTCTGCCTGCCTTAACAATTACTGTAAATTCTTGCAAAATCAGCATCCCAGCCTACCAAACCAAGGTACTGTGACACTTGCTCCCACAGGGTCTGTCATTTTGCTTGCAGTTGAGGGTGCCAGTAAAATGACAGAACAGCAATGCAAGAATCCTTTTGAGTACCTGGTCCTGAAACAACCTGACACCTAAAACAAGAACTTCACATCACACCACATCTGGCAGTTTCTGATCTATTGAAAGATCTTTATATGCTATAAAAAAGAAAGCATCGGAGTATTTAAGCAGTATTCCTCACTGAAAAATCTGACTTTCCAGGGTGAAGCCTGTACTCTGACATCTGATGAAGCCACCCTACAGGTCTGGCTGAACGCTGAGCATCATCTGCAGCTTCAGAGCCAGCACACAGTTACTGGTGGCAATAAATCCATACCCGTGAATACTTACACTGCTATGAACCGATGAACCTAGCAAAACTATCTGGCATGGAACTTTATGCACTACAATTGCTTCTGAACTAATAATGAATTTCTGTTGCTACTCAGGTGCCTAAAAACAAAACTATGAACTCAATATCGTATTCATTCCCAGATTCTCCTGTTTTTGCTGAACAAAGCTGACCCTGCCTTGATTCTTGGCTGGAATCAGATCCCTGGAGATGGAGCTGTGTATTTTAAATCATAGAATCAATAGGGTTTGAAAAGATCTTTAAGATCATCAAGTCCAGCTGTTAACTTAGCACTGTCAAGTCCACCATTAAGCTATGTCACCACATCTACCCATCTTTCAAATACCTCCAGGGATGGAGACTCAACCACTTCCCTGGGCAGCCAAAGCTGTTGCCCCAGCGCTAAATATTTTCGTTCACACACAGTTATTTCATAAAATGCTTGAGAAACAATGTATTTGAATTACTCACAAAGAAAAATCCACTGTAAGAAAGATGACTGCCAACCATTTACAACTGCTTTGACCAAAATTTTTCAAACAATTCAAATTACTTTAAAATTACACATTTTCATATTTCCAGGTCTCTAAGCAAGTATGAATTGCCTTAAGTTTAATGAATGTTTTTTATCAAAATATCATCATTTAATTCAATTAGCAAGAAATTATTAAAGTGGGACTAATAAATTATCTCCACTGACATTTAAAAAACATTAAAATGCAAATTTTGTGGATACCAAGACAATTTAATTTTTTTGCTTTTCTGTATAACCAAGGGTTTTATTCTCCTGAGTTACACACAATCTCTACACAGTACTGAATATACTACTTTAATCTTTAGCCAGCTTTGTCCATGTCTATAGACAAAGCATGCAATAATCCAAATATGAAAGGAGTAATTGCGTCGATTCAAAGGTGACACTAACACGACTGCAATAATGAAAACAAAAAAGCTAATAAAAAGCTATTTATTGTTTTATCAACCAGTTCTTCTAAAAGCTTTCCAAGGAAATTCCTCCGTATCAGTCTGAAACTGCCTGTCTGCAATGGATGCAACAAATCCACCTGACAACACTTTAAATGGCCTGCAAAACAGAGAGATGTTGTTTGACAGGCACACATATGTGCTGTCCTTTTATTAGTTAACGCAAAGAATTGTCCACTTTAGAAGCATCTTTTTAACCAGGAAGTCTATTCATCTTATTATTGCCATCTGCATAGATGACTAAAAATGAATGACATTTCCTTCACCTCTAAGTTTGTTTGCTTTTCTCTTTTTTTTCCTGTCTCTACAGCAGAAGTAAACTACATCAGTTTCTTTTTTATACATACTTAACTGCTGTATCTGTTAGGCTTAAGCTGTGCATAGGAAAAATTATTTTTCCTAGAGTCTTCACTTCAGCACCTTTACGTCCCAGTTGTGCTTAGCCATGGTTTTACTGAATCTGCAAATAAACACTGGGGTTTTTGGTCTGGGAAGGAGAGGATGTGTATTGTTTTACGATGGTTAAATGCAATACAGTAAGGTGTAGTAGAGTGCAGGGACTGCATCAGCCTTCCATACTTCATCACACCTGGCCACACAGAAGAGATGGATCACCACATCAAAACACGTAAAGGAGGGAGCTCTCTGTTGCTGGGGTATTGTCATTACCTACATACTTGGCTCCTATGCAATGCTGAAGAATCTCCAGTTTTGAAGAACATACACAGCTAGCCAACACACAGTTGCCAGGACTGTGGCAGCACATATTTTGGGAGAAGGGAGAAAAGCTCCTCATAAATCTCTACTTCCAGGTATACATGATACTGAATTAAACTACAGAGCCAGTCTATATCAAACTAATTTTCATTTTCAAGTAAAAATAACAAATTAAAATATGAAAGACTGATCCCAGGTTCTTCCCTTTTGCTAACCATACTAACAGTTCAGCAGTGGTCTTGGAGAGGGCACACTGCACAGCCCTGCTGCTGCAGAGAGGGCAAGAGGTGCAACAGCAGGCAGAGGTAAGACACTTGCCCCAAGCACTTTACCTGACTGTGTGCCAGCTGCCACCATGGCTGTACTCAAGGAGTGTGCAGGGCTGCTGCCTTCCATAAGAGAAGAGCTGCCACCGCTGTTCTTCTTAACAAATGTCTGGGGGGCACTGGGCAGGGGCACTGGCTGGCTGATTCCCATTTCCTCCTCCTGAGCTTGCTGCCTTCTCAGCGCAACCTGGAAACAAGAAGACAGACATCAGGCACGCTGTCTGGCTTAAGTACAGTTTATAATGGCAACAATGAAAGACTCAAACTCAAGGCTGTTTTTTCCTCTTGGTACTCTCTATGGTGTTGATGTCACAATCCCACCACTGGGTACAGAAGAGAATAAAGGAGGTTATATAGCTGCTTAACTCCGTTTTGTGTGCAAACATGTATGAAATGCTGGTGCCATATACACCTTCCTCCAATGAGGCCACATGAAGCTGTATTAAAGTTGACTGCACTCACCCAACACAAGCTGCTCTTGGGTATATTGTGAAAAGTGTAGTCACCACCCTCATCTCTGCCGACACACAGCTGCTGGGGATATGTCACCTACTTGCAGGGCTCTGCTATGCCTCTTCACCAATATAAAGCAGCTCTTCATGAAGGCTTATATGTGCAATGTGCTGCTTTGTCCAAGCCTGCTGGACTCCCTCCCTGGCTCTTGGCTGGAAATCTAGCCTTTCAAGGACATTTCAGCACACAGTACACTGCACACAGAAAGCCATCATGGAAGAAGCCCAACAACTATGAGAAAGTATCCTGTGAGCACCTCAGCCAGCTTCATGCACATTGTCAGGCCTGGAGCAGCAGGAATATCCCACTACTTTCCTAACACTGATGATGTTCCACAGCCTAGCTGGCAGTGGCCAAGCCCACAGTCGCTATGCAGTCTGGACATGGGTGCAGACAAGCAATATTCGCTCCTTACTGAAGGTACAGGGGACTCCTTCTGCTTCATCTGAACTGTCAGGTGAATTTTGCACAGCTCTTTACCCATGCCAAGTTGTGACACATGTCCAGGTGGTATATACAACACTGGGGCCTCACAGCTACCTACTCTGCAACTTGCCAAGTGACTGATCTGCATCTGTCTTTGAACCTTGGAAATCTGTCCAAGATTACAGACTGGGACAATGGGCTTTTCTTGCTGGAAATTCTCCTGGGTAATTTGGACAGGACTTCCCTCCATTTCCATGTTCAACGGCAACATTTTTCTAATACAGAGGTGTAATACTGTTAGAGAAATTAACAACAGCTTTTGCAACAGAGACATCCCAAACGCGAGGTGTAGACTTGCAAACACCATGGGTAGCTTTGACTTCACAAGCCAATAACCTTGACCTGTAAAAGTCCACCAGCACCAAGGGGTTTATTGCAGAAATATATCAAAAGGGGGCAAAGACAGGCTTTCAGCTTGTAACTCCTACACAGATAAGGTTTAGTTATGAAGGCTTTCAAAGAAACTTTAAAATTCTAGGCAGGGAAGAGAAAACCCCCAGGAGGGTCACCACCAGAACCTGCTAGCAGCATGCATTCCCCACCAGACAGAAGCTGCTGGGCAGCAGCATAACTGTCTGTGCCAAAGGGGGCAGTTGTGAGGGGAATACCCCATTTTGTGCTCCCTCCCCCAAGGCAGGCAGCAAATGGATCCACATTTATCATTCTGTGGCTCACACCAGGCAAAAAAAAAGCACGTGAAATTTGGGCATAATAATTTCCGACTGCTATGCCACTGAGAAGAAGAAATTATTTAAACCAACAAGAGCTCCCAGTGGGTTAAGAGGACGTTTGGTATACCTACACTGAATAATTAAACAAAAAACTGTGGAAGGATTTAATCCAGGACTGCCGTGGTTTTTAAAATCTGTCAGCAGAACACTCATTTCATGCAGGACCACAAAGCTTCAAGTGCACATTAGTCACAGACTGGGTTGGTGGGTCCAAGCCTTTACTTGCACCAATAGTCCTAACGCCTTCCCACCAGTTTCTCCGCAGGGACCACAGGCACGATGGAGAAGGTGCCACCCCACGCACCGGGCTCAAGCCCCAGCACTCTTCTCAATAAAACGTTCAAGGTAAGGATCACAAGGACGAATACAGCGGTCAGTGACATCGCCAGAAAGTTGTGAATTCAGCGGGGCTGCCTAACGAAGAAAAGTTACACCTACACAGAACTGGATGCAGTTTGGTTTTTTAAGAGAATACTACCGAGTCCTCGTTTAGATTTAAGACCACACAGCTACTTACAGGGCCGCTCTATGCAAAAAACAGGAACAACACTGCTAAAAAAACCAAACAAACTAGTTTTAGAA
>VZZY01024556.1:64350-85192 GCA_013400335.1 Eurystomus gularis | reverse complement strand
AGTTAAAAAAAAAACTGTAGGAGGTTGTGTACTAACCGGTGACTGGGTTTTGGAAAAGTTGACATGGGCATAAAGGAGAACCGCTATGTCCTTATGTCCAGCTTCCAGGGCTATTGAAAGTGCTGTGCTGCCATCCTGAGAGAAGAAAGGAAGAAACAAGAGAGTTAGTGCTTGTGTGCTCTCATAAAAGCTCCATTAGCCCACACAGAAGGGAAGTTATGCAGTGGAGGTCCTACTGCTCAGACAGACACTTGGGTTAATTTAGAGTCTTGTTTAATTTCTTTTATTATAATTAAGTGACAACAAGGCTCGCACAGCTGTTTTATGAGGCAGTCCAATTGTCAGAGGCCTCATAATTTCTCTCATTGAGGAGTCTCAGTTATTGCTGAGGAAGAGTGAGCACGCCATTATCACAGTAACGTTACATGTAGTGCTGTGTAAGACCAATGATTTCAGAAGATTGGGCTGTCTGAAAAAAACTGCATGTCAGTGAGGAGTGGAAGAGGCTATAAGGGAGGGATAAATGCTAATCAAGTATCATGATAACTGCTGTGTTACAATGATAATTGCTGTGTTATAGCTCCCATTAACACTAAAAGCAGTTGCATTCATAACTCCGAATGCTCCTTGATGGAAGTCTAACTACAAATAGACTTTCCTGGTCAAATACTGTAACCTTCGTTTCTCAGAAGATACTATTGCTTTCAGAAACCATAGTTGTTAATGCTGCTAGAAGCAAATAGTGCTTTTGCTGAAAGCTTAAATTATTGACCTGCTGTTTTCCCTTCAGACCATGTTTGGTCCAGGAAGAAGCAGATGTCAGGCAACTTGTGATGTGAACCTCTGAGCTGTCAGAAGGGCACACTTGTACAAAGCTGCCACATCCCCTACTCTGCCTTCCTTGCTTCCTTCCCTTCCTGAGACTGGTGCATCACGTGGCTACAACGTGGGGGCCCTGCTCTCTGATGGTATTTAAGTTACAAAACAGGCAGCTACAACTTCAGCACAAATCTCAAGAGTGGCTTGCTGGTCCACTGCCTGGCTTTTGGCTCTTGTGCACATAAGTTTCCACAATAATGCCAGTATTTGAAATGTCCTCTCACAGGGATCTGTCTGCCTCTTATGTTGGTTCTCTGAATGGAGCACGTTTTCCAGCCACTACCATAGCACTGGTATTAGAGAGGTCAGCACCAGTTTAAAGAAACTGTAAACCCTTTTTCCAGCATGGGACACGATGGACAGCATCCAAGTGGAAAGTCTTCTTATGAGACTACAGGGAGTGATTATACATAAATCTAATTGTCCTGAGCAGACAGGGAGCTAGAAGAGCTGTCCACTACAGTGCAGTATAATGCACTACAAATGCACAACAAATACTCCACAATCAACACCAGGAAAAGCCAAGTTCTTAAAGAGATACACTGAATCACTGTCAGTGTGGCACATATCAGTAGAATGAAGTTCAGCTTACTACTGATCTGGGAAAGCATCACTGTCACATTCAGAATATCTAAGGGAATGCTAAAAATCTCATAGCCTCACAGCACAGACAAATCTGTTATAAAATGTGTAACCAGCAGACAAGCTGTGCTTGGGAAACAGTATCAAACTGCCTACAGGAATAGTTAAGTGTCATGTCCCCATAAAGACATTAATTATTGACTTGGTGATTAATAGTGCTAACAGCATCCAGGCTGCGGTAAGCTAGATTGTCCCCAGAAGTGTTTGTTACATTGAGACCTTCTTACATTTTCCCCTCAGGCCAGCTGTTACACACCTATGGAACAACTGGGCAACTGAGCCAGCTCCGGCAGCAGGTGAGCGAACAAACAGAAATGCCTCCCGGCAACAGCTTCAACAAATATCCACCTACTGCCCTCCCAGATCCCTAACCCAGGCTCCATTTCAGTGCTCAGTGGGTAAACCAATAGGAAGAATGGAAACATACTCAAGAAGTGATGTTGTTAATGAGAACACAGCACTGGCAAGAAACCAGCTAAGTCAACAATTTCAAGCTTGAGAAGTCTACAGATCAATAGTCTGCTGACAGTGCAGGCTGCAATGGTCCTTGCCAACAAGAAGTATGCAAGTGTCTCAATTGGCACTGAAGTCATAGCCTGTATCTGTTTGTTGTCAGGACAGTGCAGCTTCATGACTGAGACCAAACCTGTACTCTCAAAAGTCATGGAGTAGGTACTATGTGAAGATCCTGTGAAGAGAACTGTAGGGTTGATGTTTGCCACAGACACAGAAGAGCAACGCAGCAAGGCTGTTAAGTCACCAGATAAGGTCCTAACTGGAAACTGGAAGACTCCTGGGAAAGGGGGAAGGAAATGTGACAAGGAAGAGTGTTCTACCATAAGCTAGCAAATGTGTTTTTCTGTTCTGGTTACTGCACGCTTACAGCTAACCATAAAAATTGCTACTGGGTAAGTCTGTTAGAAAAGGAAAGCTACTAGCCAAATAACCACAGCACTTTCTACCACTAAGCAGACGATTAATGCATTTGGTACTTCGGTGCTGTGAGTCAGAGATTCACATAGGCAGATTTCAGCAGACCTCCACTGCATCGAAAAAAATGAATTAGACAAACATTCTGGAGTGGGGAAACTATCTGATGAAGCACTACTGGAAAGGCAACTCACATTGTCTTCCAGGGTGCCATTACACCCAGGCTGAGCCAGCAGAAGTTTGACAATCTCTACATGTCCGTGTTCACTAGCACACATCAGAGCTGTAGAGCCCTCGTCGTCCTGGATATTGACATCTGCACCACAGGCCAGTAAAGCTTTAACCATGTCTATCCGTCCATGACTCACAGCCAGCATCAGTGCGGTCTGACCAGCCTGCATGGAAAGAAGAAGAAAACCCAAATAACTATGCAGATAATAAGTGACAAAGAACGCACACTTATTTTTTTTGGCACTGTGCTTCTTCTGGGGAAAAAGAAAAAAGAAAAAAACCTGTTATTTTATGCACCACTCTGAAGGCCCTGCTTGCCATGATTTAACTACCTTTTATGCATAATACATTGAACATTCACATACCTATTTATTAAACTAATGGAAGATAGTTTACAGACATATATTTCCAGACATCTGGAGTTCCCTAGAAAGAGCTAAATGGTGCAGAATTTGTAAATGCCTCCCAAAATTCAGTAATGGTGCCTTCATATAATACTCAATCTTCCATTTTCAGAAAAGATCCAGACCTGAGGCTCAGCTGTTCTTCCACAGCTCCATTTTGCATACAGCAATCAAAGACAGACACAAAAACATTAAAGACCACAGAGGGGAAAAATAAATGACTGCAAAAGCTGAAGCAATGGAGCAGGGATGGGAGCATGACAGGAAAGATAAAAAGACACAGGAGTGTGAACGTTGTCTCGTGAACTGTTTGACTGACCTGGCTGGCTTTAGCGTTCACATCCCCACAGCTGAACAGTTCCTCCACTATCCTCATATCCTTCTCTGCTTCCACAGCTGCAAGCGCAGCAAGCATGATGGGGGTATAGCCGGCCTTGTTCTGGTGATTTACGTTACAGACATCTGCAGAGGGATGAGATAATTTCTTTGGAAAGCAGGAACCCAAAAAGCAGCAATTGTGCTAATGAACTGAATAAACTGTTAGCAGAGCAGCCTATAAAAAGAAAAGGCAGCAATTGCTCTCATAATGGAAGTAATTCAAGAGAAAGTGGAGAAGAAAAAAATAAACAGGCGTGCTCTTGAGCCTGAGAAAGAAAAGGATTCTCTACTACTATGCGTTCAACACAAGGGAGAGCACAAAGTTGTTTTACATCATCATTTAGGGCTTTCTTTGTGTGCTTTTTTTTTTCTTTCATAAAAGCAAGTGGTCTGAAATTTGACACGACCATTGGGACCATTCCTGGATCCAAAGCCTTGGAATACCATCAGGAGAGTCTTCAAGCTCCTCTCCTGAGGGGATCCATACTGCAAAACAAAAACACAGCCCAGCAACATGGTCAGTGGAAAAGGTGTTTCTCCTCAACAGAAACATTTTTCTGTAATTGGTGTTATTTTAAAGATCTGCAAGCGTACTTTGACATGTCTTGGAGCTGCAGAAAAAAACCTTTCAATTAAAGACTGTTTCCAGCTCTACAGAGTATTTGACTGTGAACAAAAGTATGCTGGGAAAAAATACAGTCAAGTCCTCTGAGTAGTGCCAGCAATTGACAAGAGTTCTTCTTTTCACTGAGGTCTAAGCTCCAGCCTGTCTCTGTTCCTAAAATTCTGCAGAAATCCAGCAGGGCTTGTTAGTTTACCATGCGGCAGGGCTTTCAGTGTGCTCATTGTATCGGAAAGCAAGGACCCAGACTTCATAAACAGTATCTCTAGACTTGGGGTTAAGCTGCACCACAGATATCTTAACAAGCAAAAATGTTTCAGGAAATTCTTCAGATTTATTGCCAAAGGGTTTTTTTCTTTTAAGTGAAAAGAACACCACAGAAGCAATACAAGCGCAAATGTAAGAAAATGCACATTTTTTCATATTCCACAGACATCACCTGTGCTATCTTATAACCAGTAGCCCAACTTACTTTGACAAGTCACTCCTGGGAAGTCACTAAAGTTACAGAACACTGCACTCTGCTACACGCATTACTTCATCAGTAATTAATAATTAGGGGAAGCAATACTATCCTACCCTGACTAGACTACTTCAACAGAGTTGTGTTTTCTGAGGTCCCATTTCAGCTCCTTTTCTATACGGCTAATGAGCGGCGCTGTTTTCCTATCTGTCCTCTTGGTAGCACTGCATGGTGATACAGAAAAGTCTCTTGGCTCATCTGCTCCTCCCACCAAACACACAGACAGAAAGTTCTTGGACCAAGAATCTGCCTGTGATCTAGCCACACTGCAAAGTTAAATGTAGTGACCATTTAAACATGGTCCAGAGGAAGAGTATGGAAACCTGAAGGAATTTGCCTGATTGCAAATATTTTCCATGTGCAGGCACGTGCGGTGTGCTACCTGGCACTAGTCGCTGGATTTTACAGTCAAAACCCACTGTGCTCACAGGAGTACACCAGCTACTGTAAACTACAGGAGTGCTGATTTCCAGCCACAGATGAGCATTCTCATGCCACCCTGAGATACTTAGGGAAGTGGAAGGTCAGCTCCCTCCCACCGCCATGCTGCACAGCCAGCCTGCTGCATTTCACTGTGCTCCTGACATTCCCTGCATTCCCCTGCCGTGACTCACTCTTCCCAACAGGCTGCCTTCAAACAGGAGCAGGGATTTCAATGCACTCACTTTGCTGCTGAGGAAGTCTCTGCATGTGTGATACACATTCTGGGTTATCAAAGCTGAGATTTGTATCATTGATATCCTTGTTTATCTGATGCTACCCTTCTGGATTTATAAATATTGCTAGGCTTACACTCCAGCCATGTTGTTGACCTAGTTAAGCTTCACAACCAGCTGTGACAGGTTTTATCGCTAGTTTAGAGAAAGAAACTTCAAATAGGGTGCAAAACTAGGCTTAAATAGATCTCATCCTGACTGGAACTAGCTCCAGTGTGTGACACCTTCTGCTGGCTGCCTTCAGGCTGAGCACATGTGGGTTGATGCTCTGGAGTCTTCCTTCTGCCACCACCCGCTCTGCATGTGTGTTGCAAGGGGATTGAGAAAAGGAAGTAACAACAGAAGCAACTAAATAAGGCATCACCAAGTTGCTCATGGATTAGAAAAATGCTTTTATGTGGCAGAATGCTGCATTGCTCCAGTTTCTCAGGAAAGCTGCACAGACATGTCAAGGTGGTGGCCAGAAAAAAACCAGTCTGTACTGTTCTAGTAAGGTAAAGACAGACTAGTTTGAGCATTTAACATGGATGTTTATACCTGAATGTATCTTTCTCCACCAGCACCCTGCCTTTGGCTGAGCACCAGCTGTGCTGCATCCAGAGAAACTCCTGCAGGCTGGCGCTGCTGAAATTAAGACTACAGTTCAAGAGTCCTGAATCTGTCCCAAACACTGGTCAACTCTATGTATCATCTACTTGAGTGTTTCTGTAACTTCTTCAAGAGTAATCACCATCACCTCCAAAGCTAGCACTAGAAGCAAGGATTCTAGAGTACTCAAGTAAGTCACTCTGTAACTGTCAACAGATGAAAGAGCTGCTGGAGGAAGCCCAAACTTGACCTCTTGCTCATCAAGAACTTCACCAGTGAGGACTGCAATAACAAAAAATAATTTAAAAAATGCAAACAAGTCAACCTACTTGCATCCAGAAGAAGCTTTACAATTTCAAAGTTAGAATGTGAGACACTGTAATGCAGAGCTGTGTTTCCATTTCCATCTGCCATATTGATGATATGTCTGAGGACAGCAGGAGAAATCTCTTCAAAAGCAGTTATGTAGTCTCCAACCATTTCAGGGACAGCCGACTTCTGACTTGAGACACGAAACCACTCATGCTGAATGGTATTTAAACAAAACCTCTGCCAAAACCAAGACAGAAAAATTTACATATAGGCTATCTATTTAAAGGATTTTTCCATCCCACAAGTCAGTGATGCAGGAGGTCAAGCCTTTTTTAGTCAAATGTGGGAAGTATTCAACTCACAAACAAGATGTACAGACGGAAGCTTCTCCTCTGACTAAACCTCTCTTTTAAAACACCAAATTGTTTACCTCCTCTCATTTCATCTAATTTGCAGGAATGGTTCACCTCTGAGAGCATAGAATTTGATGAGATTACTCCCAGAATTAATGGGTATCAAATACTGGTGAACAGGAAAAAAACTTGGAACAACTACTTCCAAACTAAGTTTGAAAATCACTGATGAACCCAAGACTGAGAGCAGTGGGAATGCACATTTCTCGGGGACACAAAACCACAGCATCCTAAGTCAATTAGGCATGAATTAAAAATACACGAAGTATAGGAGAACTGGTTGGACAGCGGCTCTGCAGAAGATCACAAACTGAATTTTGATCGACAGCAGCACACAGTAATGAAAAAGGCAAACACTGTTTTGGAGTGAATAAACAGATTTATGGCTTGCATAGCATGTGACACAATGCCTTCTCTCTGCCAAGCATGGCAAAGGCCACAGCTGGACTACTTTGTCTGGTCCAATCACTGAATGACATGAAAGATTCAGTCGAAATGTTTCAACGGTGAGCAGCAAGAACACTTAGAAGTCAAGGAAATCTGACCTACAGGACAGACAGGAAGGACTAGAGATGCTCTGCTGAAAGAACAGCTGGGAAAGGAAGCTCATAACATTTTCTCAGTGCAAAAGGGTGTTGAAGGAAGAAAAGGAAGAATTTGTTCTTATCCTGCAGGATGGCTGGCTGTAGTAGTATGAAATTTTAGCTGCAATGAGAAGATGTAGGCTAGACATTCAGGATAAACTTCCCAATTGGTATGGACTGAGGGTGGAAAAGTAGGAGCCTCTTAGGCCTGGTAACTGTTGGAAACAATATAGGTAGAGCAGATCTAGCTGCAAGCCAAGAAGGCTCCTGCAGTCACTGCTAGCTCTGACTTCCTGAGACGAATTCTCTAACCTGGAATTTCTCTAACCATGTCCCCACCTGCAAGGTGGCCAGTAAGTTCAAGGACAATTTGCAGAGAAGACACTCAGCATGCTTCTCTAGCCTCTAGGGAAAACACAGAGGACCTATACGAGTAGCTCTAGAGGAGATCCATGTCTGGTAAAGGGAGAATATTCTACGTATGTCAGTACTACATACATATCTGTACTACATATATACAGAATATTCTAAATCAGTACTACTATAATAAAAATGTACAGTGTCCAACCATTTGAGTTAAGAGACCACATGTACTGTGAACATACAGAGCTGAAACACAAAAGCGATCATAAAGTGGCATAATACAATTTTTTTTTTTTTAAGTTTAGGCCCTACTGAGTGCAAAATACCATTAAGAAATTATTTCTACAGTCATGGCATCACACACATTATTAAGTAAGTGGTATACTTTTTTTCATTCAACTAATTCACCACATCTCAAAAGAAGCAGTCCGCAGCTTTTTTTAGTGTAAACAGCAGCTACATGAGCTGAGTTTGTTGGAAGAGGTTGGGACAGTTTATACAGATCCCTAGTTGCACTGAAGTTTACCCTTCCTGGACAAGGCTTCTTTATCAGCAAACAGGCAGAAAACAAGAGCTGATTAGTCTGCAGTTTCCAGCTACAATGCACCACTTGTGCTGGCAAATACTTTAAGCACAAGAAAGAAACATGTAAATTCAAATTACACTTCCAAGGCAGAGATTATCACCTGGTTATGCCACTTTTGACACTTTCAAATCCGACTGGGCCTGAAGCATTTTTTGTTTGAATGCCTAACTACTCCTGAAGGACTGACACAGGATTAAAAACTACCTGTCACAACTGTATTAAACAGCCTTTCAACACATTTCCTAGACTACAAATGTCAGAATGGGACATAGACATTATTGTCTGTGTCTTACAGACAGTATCACTGTCTTTAAGAAGCTGCAGATACTCTGTAGTAGAGGAGACTGGCACTGGATTATTACCTTTTTACATCACTGCACAACTGTAACAAATACAAAATTCAATTTCATATCACTAAGCAGTGTTCCTTTGCTTTCAGATTGCCTCCACGAAGTATTATAGGCAATTCCTATATGAGGTGTATAGGCAATTTCTACATGAAGCAAATACAACCTTATTTCTTAAGAGTGAGTGTTAACAACAAATCTTCCTTATTCCCTGCTGCACTGCCAAAATGCATGGATGTGTTGAAACAGCACTTTCACATTACTATTTTTATGTGTGTGCCTTGGGATGACAACACCCCAGTATGCAAAGCACAAGCACATTCTCTGCAAGATGAAATCCCCTTTTGCCTAGCCATTGCAGTGCTGGTTCTGCAAAGCCAAAAGTTATCCCTCCCTAAAGTTTTTCTGTTGCAGCTCAGAGAGAATTTTGCCTGGCATTGCTTACCACATCTTTGTTGGTCAATGCCTTGGGGTCATCCATGTTGTTTCTCAGCAGGTGACAGGCAGAAAGCATCTTTTCACTTAGTTCATATCTGAGAGAGACAGCAAAATACATGACACATTTTAGTTTTTCTCTTCATGTACCAGCGTAGAAATATTTAACTTTCTGAAAGTTGTAAGGGAGTGAATGTTGCCAGGCAACCCACCAGCTGCTGCAATGCAAAAGCTGTTCTGACAGCTCTTCTCTGCTGGGACTCCCTCCATGGCCAGCAGAACCACTGGTGAAGTCATGGACCTCTGAGAGGAGGAAAAGATCTGTTTCACAGATGTACACGGGAGGAGCAGCGGGAACGGAGAGCACGCAATGCATCACTTCTGTGATTTAGACTTGATAACCATTCTAGTGGAAGTTCTCACCTGCTGTATGACTGTAGAACATAGATTATATACTCTTTGCTTTGATTACCTGATTAACAAGAGGAAACGCCAATAGTTGTGACGGAAACAACCAACCAGTGGCAAAGGGTATTAGGCAGTGCCTACCTGCCAGATCCTATTCACCGGAACCAGCCTTTCTCATCCCATCCACTCTGGAAATTTACTCTTTCTCCAGTACCCCTTCATGTTTTCCCTTCTGCCCCCTTTCCATCACAAATTTCAAAACTCAGGGAACAGCTGAAAATAAGAAGGCCCACACCTGGGCCATATGGCACACTAGGTTGTGGCCAACCTCTGCCTACAACCTGTCACAGAGGACAATGGCAAATTTCCAGGAAAATTCTCCAAAGTGGGGAGGCTAACACACTCATGTGTGTAAGGCAGGTATTTTAGCCCTCCAGGGTTACAAGCTTGTGCTTATAGAGCAATGAAATGCTCCACCATTGCAGGGACCATGCTGAGTCCCATGTGGCCATATGCCCTGCCTCTTCCCCTTGAAAGGCATTGCCAGGGCAGCCAGCTTGCAGAGAACATGCTCCTCAAGTACATGTGGCTACCTAAGATGTCGTGCTGCTCTTCTTCACAGTTGCCCCTTGGTAGGGTAGATATAAATTAGAGAGCTCCTCTGAGAAACTGCCCATCTTTTTATGCCACCTGTAAAATAACAAGCCATCCTACAGTACTGTAAAAATAAAGCTCAGGGAACTCCAAAGCTCACAGCTCCAAGGCCTACAAATAGCTCTTAATTATTAATTTCTGCATCTATTTTATGTAGCAATTGATATTTACAGATATATTTGATGCCAAGCTGGATCTCCAGTGAAACACATCACATTTATTTTGTTTTAGCTCCTTTACTTATGCTATTCCACTTACATAATTTTCCGAGCTAGCACACTTGTTAACATCTGGCAAACTCTCTATCTATAAAATATCCCTTCACTCTATGTTTATACTTTCTTTTGTCCATTCACTAATCAGTATCAGTAAAACCTCACCACACTACTGCTTTTCATGTGCCTAAAAAAATGCCTTGCCTGTCAAATGCTACCTTACACAGCTTATTACCAGCAATTTGAAAAGTAACTCAGACATGAAATGCTGAACAAGTCTGTGACAAAAGCTTTGAAGTATATTACAGTATATCATATCATCTCATATGTAGTATATGATCTCAGGATTAGACAACCTCCTCACTGCTGTACCCCATCATCTTACCGAGCAGTACCAGCTATAGATGAGATACTGTGGAAGGTGACAATGCAAGATGTGCTCCCAGAAGGCTGCTGACACGGTGTGCATGGTTCAAGACCCCTTTGCTTGCTTACTTACTGTTTTACAGACCAGGCTGTCAACAAGGCACTGCTTGCTCCCAAATGAGTGTTGTTTGTGAACTGGTAGAGCCTCTGTGTTGTGGGAAGCCACATGGGTCTTGCTATAAATGGACCATTTAAAGCTGCTGGGGTCAGCTGCTGGAAAGGACACTGACACCTTCTCCCTGCTCACACACAGTCTTTTTGCCACAAAACCGTATCTGATTACCCACTCAAGGAGCAGGAAAGCAGGCAGCAGTTGAGCAGTGATGGGGCTGGCACTTTCTTCACCAGCACAGGCACAGCCCATAGCTCATCCCATGAAATGAGGCAGCGGTAACCCCCCCGAGGCATTTGGGAGAGTAGCCTACCTCTCTCTGATTTCCACCTCCTCAGCCTCGCACTCTGGCGGGGGGCTGTCCTTCTCCGCCCCCACAGCACAGACCTCTGGAGCACAGGGTATGGGCTGCCCGTCCTCTGTGTGAGGGCTATGGGGGTACTCGTGGCCCTCACACTCCTCCTCCGAATCTGAGGACGAGCTCTCCTCGGAGCTGGAGTCATCACTGGATGTCGTCTCATACCTGGGGGGAGAACAGGCAAGGGTGCTTGCTCAGTGCCACTCAGCAGCAGTTGGTACCTGCCTGGGCTGATGCAAGTTGAAAAATGTCTTGCAAAGGCTTAGTCCTCCTGTTTTCTTCCCAGGGACCTTTTCTACTCACTGAACTCAGCGTCACTGCCAACTGACAGTGATTATAGTGTGTAATGAAAGAAGAACAACCTTTTTCAAGCAGAAGTCTTAACACTCTGCCAGACCTTGCCTTAGCCCCCAAATGAAATGACTTTGTTCAGAGTAGATTGTGTTGTTGCCTTACTAGGCAGATATAAGCAGAGAAGCCAACAAATCTATCTAAAGACAACAAACACAATTTTAAGATGTTTTCCTAAGATAATTCAGAACATTTTGTTATTTTAGGTGAAATATAAGTGATTTGGACAATTATAACACTGATTCTAATGAACTGTCTTATCTCACTAACCCCATCAGCTGGAGAATTGAGGTACTAAGCCTGTTCTTCTAATGTATAATGGTGATTTATGAGGGATAACATTCCTCCACTATAAGTAATAGTACTTCTAGCCAATACATATGAAATGAACTAATTGTGATATTTAAATTATATACTGCATAAGGCATTTGTTCTACAGAAAAACTAATCTGAGGGAAGGGCTAAAAATTATATATTAAAAAAACCATTTCAAAGTTTTTTGCAACATTCTACAAGGGTAAGAAGTACTTTAGAAGATAATTTTCCATCCTGTTTCCTGTATTTGCATAGTAAAGTTTCTGCTTTTATCTAGCACAAAGCCAGAAAAGTTGATTCTTAGGCAATGCCACCTCTTGCTTCATTGTTCTATAGCACAATGCTGCACTTGTCAGCTGCTAGACATATTAGAGTTTTCCTTACTAAAATATTGCCTGAGAAACCTTCCCATGGCTCTTTGCATTGGCTTCATTTTCCCATGTTAAATTTGGCGGCAATCCAACCTACAGGTACTTGAGACTGATGCCACGTATGACTTGCAAGCACAAAAGGTTCAGAGTATTAAGATGAGCTCAGTTGTTTCCTTCTTCCCTCTGACCCTTAAATCAGCACCTCAGGCTGAAGGACAGGCCAAAGCTATGCATACACTCCTGGGCTCCTCCTTTCCTTCCCACTGTGAAAGTGCTACAGTGACAGATTTCGTGGGAGATGCGTCTCTTACCCGCCATTGATGCCAACAAACTGCAGGTTCTTCTTGGTGTTGCTCAAATCCTTCTTCCCATCCCTTTTCTTCATGATAGATTTGAGTGTGTTTTCATTATTAGTACATACTGTTGGAAAGGGAGACAAAGCACACCTATCAGTACAAATCTGCAGCCAGCTTTGACTGCAGCGGCTTTAGACAATTTTCCAAAACAAACAAACAACTTTCCGTTTAATTTACCAACCGAATCTGAGCTTTCTAATCTTTTTATTCATACAGTCGTGATGTGAGATGCACATTGGAAATATAGAAGAACACTTCCAAAACCAATTTTGGAAACAGAAAACTAGATTATCTTAACTTTCTCATCTCCCAACATGCTGCTAATCTTTATGATGCTTTAGAAAACTTTAAGAAAGGACACATTTGAGGTTTTTTTCTTTGCTATTTGTGAAAGACTTCTAATACTGAAATGGGTTACTCTGTTATGAAAATCTTTGCTCTTGGTGTCAGATGACAGCAGCTTATTACTAGAACTAACGCATTAGTACTGACAGCATGTTTAACAATAACCTATTTGACAGAGTGGGGAGGTACAATCTAGGCTGGTCTTTTAGATTTTAGTATTCACTGAAACAACTGTTAAACCAATCTGTCAGTGTAAGATAGGTAAAACACTCATATAAATTTAAGTTTAAAAAATAATTTATTAACCCTCTCTCAGTACATTTTTCTTATGAAGATACTAAATGGCATCCACTGATGAGCTACAATCTGCTATTTAAAAACTAACCACAACCTGCAGATACAGGGTGGCCGCATCTTTCCCCGCTTTTACAATTTTGAGAACCTTGAAAGCCTCTTTTGATTGTATTTGATACTCAAACTCCATCAGCATGATGAAAGGTGAACATGAGCCAGTTATTACCATAGAGGCCAGAGGCAAGCTGGTCATCTGTCAGGTTAATTGGAGCGAGAGTTTTGTCCTGGGAAGAAAAGGACTTCCTTGCCCGAACAGTTTCCACCAGGGGAGTCTTCCTCTCCTCTGGAGCAGGCACAATGTCCTGCTCCAATTTCAGTGTTCTCAAATTTGAAGTTAAGTGGGCATTTGCAAGTTGACCATGAGGGATGTACTCCAAAGTAGCACCTGCCAGAGAAGACAGTAGTCATCATGGAGGAGTCAGATCAAAACGCTTCCACCAACATTGTGATCAACAGGGGGAAAAAGAACAAACTGAGAAAAAAAATGGCAACCCTTGTGCTTTACAATACTCTTTTCCGAGGATCCAATAGGAAGAGGGTGTGATCACTTCCAGAAAAAAAAAAAAACCTCTGAGTTTTTCTTTCCATGAAAACATACAATACAAGGAAAAACGATAAAGATACTGGCTTTGAAACGGATAAAAGGAATGGTCCTTCCTTTTCCTTCTCTTTCAGTACGTGCAGTGACCCCAGCTCCTGCCACCCTGGCTCAGGGCGGACTCACTGGGCTGCTCCTCACTGGCATGCCTGAAGAGTGCACATTCACGGGCTCTGCAGGTTCCTTCTGCAAGAGCAGTGCCCTTTCTATCTTTTTATTAAGAAACAGCATTTTTCATGAAAGCAGAAACGTTTTGGGAAACTTTCCTTTTTGCCAGCATTACACTAATTCTGAAAGTTACATCCTTTACACAGTTACTGAGACAACCGCAATAAACTCCTACCCACTGAATTTCTTTCTTTTTTTTTTTTTTTTATGGACAGGATTGTACTGAGCTAGTAGTCATACTTAAATCAAATTCCAAATGTTTGAGTGATACAATTTTTTTTCTGATTTGCTGGCATCCACTCATTTTTTTCCCTTTATGTGTTTAAAAGGCAGCACTAATTACGCACAGACTTTTACAGATTCCCCTGGAGTTCCTCCAGCTGTGCTATTAGGACTGCTCTACAAAGCTGCACAAATGCTTTTGTTTGTGGAACACACTGGTTTTTTACGCACACATTCGTCGTTAAGTGATCTTGCTAGCATTTGAGAAAAAAAAAGATAATGTTTAACTTAAACACTATCACTTTTTTGTTTCCAAGCTTGCTTCAATCACTTGTGCCTCCACAGGTTTTTTTCCTTTGTATTTATCAAGAATTAAGCCCATGCCTCCTCATTCAAATAGATGAATGGCACTGCACTGGATGTAGTTACTACATGTTACCTTACTACATGTTGTAGTAAGGTAAATTCCAAATATTCATTTCTAGAAATACAGCCAACATCTCTACTATTCTTGGTAGACTGCCTTTCCCCTTTCCTGCTTCGCCTCAGTACTTCTTTTTTCCTATAACAAGACATAATAAAGCTGATTTTTCCAAACATTCACTTCCCAGCAGCTTGCTCCTCTTTGCGCCTGTTCCCACTCAAGTCTCCAAGTTCCCAAATGAGTCTCACCCCACATTTCCAAGGGGCCTTCTCCAGCAATGAGACCTATTGCCTGCTTCCACCTCTGCTTGTAGCTCCTCCAAGCTACAGGGGGAAGGTGGCACATGGCTGGGTATAAACAGACATCTCCCCACAGGTATAGCCAGAAAACTTCTGCCCTCTCAGGGAAGCAGAAGGTGAAGGCGGCAGACAGCCCAGTGTCCCCTGCGCAGAGACGTGCCTGCACACTCGGGACGAAACAGGCACCCAAGGAAATCAAGCCACAAGTCCTGCCCTTGCTCCCTCACCTCTCCTTGCTTTGCAGCAGTGACTGACTGTTCAGGTCTCTTCCTGACAGCAAGCACCATCCCCCATCCACCAGCCAAGGAGAAGAGAGCTGCCAAGGCAATGGAGCACCGAGCCAAAACCAATGATTTTTACACTCCCTTAGCTGAAAAACAAGGAAACCGCCTGTGGGGTTGTGTGTGCTGGAGCTGAGGGCAGCAGGCAGGGCTCTGGCAGGGCAGAGTGGCAGTCCAGCCTGATGTGAACTGACAGCATCTTGGTGCACCCTGTCATCCCCAGTCAGTAATGCTCAGTTTCCCCAAAGCCAGAATCTGAACTTCCTCAGGTGTCTCCCTCCTGCCCAGGGACACAGCTGGGTAGGGAGCTGCAGGGTAGGGCAGAGAGAAAGGAGAAGAACAGTAGCAAACTTTTCTCCCCTGCCTCGCAGCATTTCTCCTAGCTAAACCTGACATGGATGCAACAAGGTCTCGTCTCGTTCATCCCTCAGCGGCTGAGAAGCAACACACTGAGTTCAGGACCTGGGGCGGGTCATCCACGAATTCAAAGAAGAAAAGGTGTCCTGCTCCATCCCCAGCACCTGACAAGAGAGGATGACATCGAGGCCTGAGGACAAGTACACAACAACTAAGCGTGAATTCGACAAACTAGCCAGTACACTCATTCGCCCAACACAGCTGTTAGATGTCTACGCTCAGAGCATCTACAGTACCCAAGGTTCACAGGAAAACAGCTTTGGGCCCAATACAGCATTAATGCTGCAAGCTGTTAATCAGTATTTAAAATCTACTCTCAGGCCTTCCCATTTACAAGACAGACAACATACAGATGATTGGACAGTAGCAACCTTGTGAAAATCACTGGGAAAAATGGATGACGGAAGCAGCTGTGCTACCCAACACTTCAACAGATTAATCAGCTGCTGGCCAAACCAAAAAGCCGAATGAGCCAAGTTCCCCCTTCCTCCAAGAAGGCTGCAGCATCATTGTCAGCACTGGAGGCACCACATGCTGCTCAAGTGTGAAAATAAAGCCCTGGCTGAAGATCACCACCAGTCTACACAGACCTTAAAATAAACCCCTCATCTCACCTCACACAGATCTCAAGTATGCTTGCACAGATTCCTTCTCAGTGACACTGGGTCGCAGTGCACAACACTGACAGTAAATCAGCCAACAGGTTAAACCCTTAGCCAGCCACTGCTGCTGAACAGAGCCACTTGAGTAGACTTGCCCTGCTGTTTTTTGTTTGTTTACTCTGCAAATAATGCAAACTTGACAGAAGTTTCTACTTTTTTTATAGCATAGCTATCACAGCATGAAGATGCCAAGAATTTCTACATGTATTTGCAATATAGTAGGGGATCTTGGAAAAGTTCACACACAATTTATATGACAAAAAAAAACCAACTTAGAGAATTCAACTGTTCATAGATCCTCAAGCAGAAAGCTACTATCACCAATTTCAGAGAACAAGTGACTGACACATCTTCAGTGTTTCAGCCTCAGTGGTTTGAGGGAATGAGAGCATCTGGTTTTAATTTTTTAGAAAGAATCTCCTCTCCTAAATCACTTGTGCTTCTTTTGAAAATCTCACCAATTTGAACCAGGGTGACTGCAAAACTACAACACATCAGTGCATTACCCATTCCATTTCTGGCACCTATAAAATCTGTTTATTAAGATTTTATTTCCCTTTCTAACTGCACACTTTCCCCCCCGTTTATGAAAGCATGAGTTTGTGGTAAGCTGGTTCAGGGAAACTCACAGGGTCAGTTTTAAACAGTATTTTTTCCCCCAAATTTGTGCTGAAGTCACAAGAACAGAAGTCTGGCCTTTACCTGGCAAACCTAAGGTACTACTATAAAAATGACGTAGCTTGACAATGTTTTTATACCACTGGAAATCAAGAGAAGTGCAAACAAGGCCAGAAGAATTAAATATCAGCTCTCTGGCTAGAATACCACAGGCTCCTAGCTAAAAAAAAAAGCTTGCTGCCTATGTGGTAGTTGCATGGATTTTATTTAAATCTGCTGATCAGTGCAAGCGTTTATTTGCACAATACAACAGCTAATGATACAACTTCTACACTCTCACATAAAGACAGTGCCTAAATGTTGTCTGGAGCATATTCCCAGCAAGGAAATACTTCTCTTTCACACTGCATGATTGCTTCATGGCAGCAATAAGCTCCCTATGAAATTACTGTAACTGAAGAACATAAAGTCTTCTCCAGTGGTCTTAAATCGTATTATGTTGCTTTACCCTTAAAAAGTTACTTTCTTATATAAATAATTGTTAATCCACTTCTCATTTGGTCTACACATCAGAAATATTGAAGAAAAAACCCCATTCTACTAAGGTAAACAAGAAGGCAGTGATGAGCAAACATGTTATGTTTAAACATTTACAAGGACTGATATTAACCCATTCACCTGATAAGTGTGTTACCTTCACATAAGCATAAATTCATTTTAAAAGGTATTTTGAGCCATTCCAGGTTAAAAGTCAGTGAATTTAAAATTTCAGAACAAAAATTTCCCACACCCCAACTTTTTCTATGATGAACTGACAGAAGCCAGATCCACTTGGGCCCCACGCATAGGTAAATGTTGCAAACACCATTTGGCTCCAGGGAAAATGCTCCTTCTAACAGGATGGCTCCTTTAATAGGATTGTAAGAACAATCTCAATTGCATTTTCACCCTCACTTTAACCTTTTTTTTTTGGTGTTGAAAAGCTGCTTTCTATCTCCAAACTAGCTTGTGAAGCCAGTTTGTTTAAACTGGAAGTCAAAACCAATTCCTTTAACTGAACAAGATTGAATACAAAAAAAATTACATGTCTGTGAAGCAGTTAGTCATTTTATTTATTAAATCTCCTCTTTTCCAAGACAACTGCATGTGAAGCTCAGTGAGAGTCATCCATCATTTCCTTGGTTAGTGTTGCATCAAAGCACCTCATGATGCTGGGCACAGCAGGAAGATCATCTCTGAGCTTTTCTTTCTTCCTCATTTATGAGGAATTGATCTTCTCAGCTGATGCTTTATTGTTGAAATATGACAACACTTCCTTGGAAAAATGGGAATCTCCTGCCATTAAATATTCACAGATGTGCCTGTTACCATGGGAGTTGAACTCTGAACAGCGCTCAGTGCCTGAACATCATGTCCCTGTGCCACACTGCAGTGGAGGGAACTAGGGTTTTACTAAAGTCACAACAGACAGGATAACAGGCTGGAGCTTGACACTCTCTAAGCAGCAACAGATTTGAAAGAAAAAAGTATTTATACTGTGGCAAATTATACTCTTCATTAACTGAAGCAGAAACAAAGAGATCGGGCTGCTTTCAGATTCAAACACTCCATGTGGTGCTGCCACAGAATGAAAACACCAAATATTCTAATGACTAATAATGACATTAGTAATAAGTTGGTGTTAACGCATGACCAGTGAAGGTATGTCAAACCTCTTTAAGGAGGTTAATGGAGTTTCACTTGAATAATGTCTTCATAGGACAATTATTGACCAGGTCTCCTCTTCTGATATAACTACATGGGTATTTAAAACAGAATGCGCACTCCTCCTCCACTAAACAGCTCAGTCCCTAATATAGAGGTCACTACCATTTTCAAACAACATAGTCATTTCAGCTTTTTATGTTGTCACAACTAGCAAGTCAATAGAAACCACCTGCCATACGAAAAATGCAGAGGAAGCACTGTATTCTTCAAGATGCCAGCCAGACACTCATGTATCAACAGTACTCACCTGGCACACAGATACATGACTCTGAACATGACTGTTCTGCATCATGCACTACCTTCCAGGGAATACAAAAGATGCTGCATGTATGTCAGTCACCCTCTCCTTGGCACAGAGATGAATGGATCCTGTGTACTACACAAGCAAGCACATATGTACAGAAACTTAACTTGGTGATTAAGGCATGTGCCTGTGGCAGTTGAACCAGAGGGCTTCATTCACTTGCCTAGATGTAGACAACCAGTGCGATCTGTAGCAGCCCAAAGCTTCGTAGCGTCCACCAACATGCCTGCACCTCGAACAGCACCAGCTCCTGAGCCTCAGGAAAGCCTCAAGTCTCCAATTGCACCAGCATGGTCCATGCTGTCAGGAGAGGGGATACCAACCCATCAAGCTGCACAGTCTTTGAGAGAAAAGGCTACATCCAAACTTTGTCAAACAGACCTGTAAACAGAAAACAGCTTTCTCCTATTCCCTGCTTTCTACACTACAAATGATGACACAGAGAGAGACAACCATAGCCACAATACCTCATTAGTCCTACACACCATCTTGGGACAACCAGGGGTTTCTCACATCACCGTAATTCCTTTGGTCTTTGCATTGTCCCTGAACCTGCCTCCCCAGCTCAGGGTGAGTTAGAGTTGAAGACCTTGAAAGATCTTTCCACCAGATGGCACATCATGTTTTTCTAATCCCCGAGACTTTCCAACACCACCTCCTTCCCACTTCCTTTCACTCCCTCAAGTCTTAATTCAAGAAGCTGCCTCCTTCCTCATAATGATTAGTGTAATGTTTCCACTGGAGTCCTTAGTCAGGATTGCCCCAGAAAGTGACCATAAAACTGAGGCAAAATAACCATGCATTTTCAGGTCAAATACGCTCAGGTAGTTTTTCAGAGCAACAGTAGAGCAGCTGGTTTGAAGTATCACCCCTGCAAACTCCTTGTTTGGGAAAGACTTCCATCTATAAGACTTGTGAAACATCCTTGTCATTAAAACCTCTAGAAGTCATTAAAACCCCTAGAAGTGACACTAGGCCTCTGACCGGTATTTTGCAAAACACATTACACATGCACTCAAATGCGTTCCTGAAACCTCTCAAGAATTCTCTGACATTAAACAGTGAATGCACAAGCCCCTCTTAGTCCTCCTGTATGCTGCCTGGCCTAAGAACGCTCATCAGTTAGCATCTAGGTTTGTCATCCACACCCGTATGATCCAGCTGGACACAGACAAGGTGCCCATGCTGGCTAACATGACTTCATGGAGTGGAAATAGCTTGTCTGGCCCGCGGGTTTGATTTCCCTGATGTCAGTAGGGCTTCTAAAACGCAGTGCATATGTAAGTAGGAGTTGCTTAGTTACGGAAGTGAAGGTGTTTATTTTGCAACAAGCAATGTACTAATTGTGAATAGATCCAGTTCAGAGATCATCTCAGCAATCCGCTTGGCTTGCGTTTAAGGATGCCAGCTGCAGAGCCAGCCCGTGTCCTGTTGAGCAGGCTCCAGCTGTCATGCCTGCATCTCCATCTCTTGCCACAGGCTGTGTCAGGGGCTGCGAGATGGCAGACACCCCTGCAGCACACCCCTGTCTCCCAGCACTAGCAGGGAGAAGAATCTGTAAAGCTTAGCATTTAACTGACACAATACCTCAGGCATCAGCAGCAGTAGGGACCACTAACCCTTTAACATGGCAAACTGGTACGCAAATCACATGCCTCAAAGCCAGCTCAGGTATTTTTGCCCGAAAAGGACATGGCCTCTAAGAGGTGCTTCCTAAGGATGTTCTTTGAATGAAATATTAAAGGTGACACTACTGCTGCTAATCTGAAACCAGACACTTCTGTCTCTACTTTCGGCTCATTCTTCTAAGAAACCAAGCCCTGCAAAGTCATACTTCTTCCGATAACTTAAACCTGATTGCTCA
>VZZY01024556.1:11105-58396 GCA_013400335.1 Eurystomus gularis | reverse complement strand
TTTAGGAGGAGGGGGAGGAAAAAAAAAAAACCAAAAAAAATAACAACAAAACCAGAATAACAACAACAACAAAAATAATTTTAAAAATCCCAAAACAAACAAACATAAAGCTCTCCTGTTTTTCCGGTCTCCTTGGCATGCTTAAGGAAAAGCTTCGTCTCCAGACATCGTAACTGCTTTCATGGCGTTGCTTTAGGCTCCTGGCCACCACCGGGCACCCCTGGCCGGCCGGAGGATGCTCCCCAGGAAAGCCTGCCACCCCCGCCACGGGAGAAGCGCTGGACAGATAGACAGACAAACAGACAGACAGACAGACAGGCACGGGCCGGCACACTGGGACAGCGCACTGGGACCTCTGGCCTACCGTGCGGACAGCCTGTTGGGCAGAGACAGACAACACCCCCGGACCAGCGTGTTCGCGGAACTACGGCGTCTCTGTCTGCTGCGGTATTTACTTATAGATGTACCCAAAATAGCCATCTGAATACCAGCGTGGAAGCAAAAATACATGCGTACGCACAGAATTCGAGCACACACAGCTCCTTCCAGCAGGACTGTCTCAACATCAGGCATGGAGAACGTCTCCAGGACTCCTGCTGACAGGGAGAGAATGAGACAGAGCATACTCTCCGAATTACTTCCCTTCCTCCTCAAATTCAGTGCTCTGCTCCCAGCTTCTCACCCTGGCTCCATTCCTCACAGACAGTCAACTCCCCTTTCCAAACACCACAGCTCCTCACCTGGTCACCCTTCCTTACCACTTGCACCCTAGGTTTGTCCCCCCTCTCACTGTAGCCCTCATCCCCTGCAGTTTTCTGGTGTCTGCATTCTTCCCACACTTTGGGCTTCTCACCCATCTTCTCTACTTACATCCATTTGCTTGTTCCAGCAATTCTAACCCCTCATCCCAGACTTGGTTCCAGCCACTTCACCCAGCCCATGTACATTCAAATTCCATCAATTTTACCTTTTCTCCTATTTCTCCCAGTTTCTTTCCTCTGCTTGTCTTGGTCCTTGTCTTCCTACCCAGCAATATCTCTGATTCTCCCATCACTAACACCAGTGATGCCAGGCAACTCCTCTAAACCGTGTCTGGGCACAATACAAAAGAGTTGGATGGGGGCAGGAGGAACACTCTTTGGGAGACCCAGGACTTAAGTATTAATGCAGCTTTGGAAATATATTCATAAAACTTCTAAAAAGACGTGCAAATCTGATGCTAAATAATGAGAGCCGAACTAGAGTCTCAGATACATTTATTCCTTCTGCATGGAATGGTATTAAGATTGCTCAACAGAAACCTATAAAAAATAAATAACAATTAAAAAAAATAATCATGTTGACAATGAATCCCTCACTAAACTTGTCCAGAACACCTGCAGGCATCTCAGCATCTTCACAATGAAAGCTCTTTGGTCCTTAGCCTAAGCTGACAGCACTGAGAGGACACAGTCCCTATCTGCCGCTCCACAAGGGTAAGACTGTGTGGAGCTGACTGCCTGTTATTTCTCCTTAACACAGTCAGCTTTCCACCAACACAATCCCAGTATTATGAGCTGGTCTCTGGAGACGTTTCTTGATAGGTTATATGAGGAGCAGGCATGCAATCTACCAGCAACAACATAGCACTCATGCAGTGAGCAGGAGCAGCGCCAGGCCTTTGTGCGTTTTGCTGTCTTACAGAAAGGGACAAAATGGGTGTGCCTGTTTAGCATGGAACAAAGCAAAATGGATGGCTATTTTCAAGTAATAAAAACGGTTTTGTTGGTTCAGGAAAAAAAAAAAAAAGAATTCTAATAAAAAGGAAATGAGTGAACACCTGATAAGAGTGCAGCCCTTCTTTCTTCAGCCTTTAGGTCTTGAATGAACCATGGATGCCCTTACCCCCTAGCTTTCATGAGGGAGTACCAAGTGCTACACAAGCAGGTACCTCAGATTAACCTTGGAGGAAGCTGTATCTACCTGCCCTTCAGCCAGAAAGCCAAACTTTTACACCTAGAGACATCAAGCGAGCAAAAGATTCCTAACTCCATTCACCCCAACACACACACAAACACTTTTTTCTGTGAAAATGCCTCACATCACTCCTGTTTTCTTCTGAAATATCTTTAAATGCAATGAGACACAAACTTATCTTGCTTTAAGGCCACTACCTGGGAAGTAAAACACCCTGTGAAGCACAGAGGCCTCATTGTGGTACCGTCATTATTAATGCATTTCTCCAGAAGTATGCAAAGACTTCATTTCCCTCTCTCTGCTGAAGGATAACCATGGGCAGGACACAAACAACATTTAAAAAATGCAGTCTTCAATTCTTGCCTCCTGCACTGCTGGGACTGGCTCTGTCCAAACATTCCGGTCTTGCCAAATTCTTTTAAATTATATCCTATCCAATGCACTACACAAGAACATCAGTATATTAAAATATTGAGTCAGCCCTACCCAAGTCCACACTAATCATGTCTGCTCCTAGACCAGGAGAACTGGAAAAAAAAATAGACCATTTAGCTGGTGTGCTTCAAGACTTGTGAGGGAGAGAAAAGCAGTGAAAATGTGGGCAGAAAGAGAGTTTCAGTTCTGCAAGTTAGGAAAACTTTATTGTAGAGCCGCCTTGGAGGGTCCAGGAAGAGCAAAGAGAAGCAACTGAAGATATATTTCTGAAGCTAAAAGTCTAAGGTGCCTTGAAAAATACAGGCATCACATCTAAAGCCTTCTCTCCCCATCTGGTTATGATATCTACTCTAAGGCATTTTTATCTTGGATCTGACTGCTATTAAAGAAGTCTTTTCCATTGAAATAATGTTATGAATAATAGAATCTCCTTTCAGAGTTATGGCATAGACAATTCATGAAGAGTACTGCGGAGGAAAAATACAGAGGCCACAGCTAGCATAAATGGAGTCAAACCACTATTTTTATATGCTCAACTTCAGACTGAAAGTTTATCTGGGGCAGGAAAAGAGGGGATAAAAATAAGAGTTCTGACTTTTTGATTCTTTACTGCAACATAGAAGAAATTTATGCTTTTCCTCTTCTCTTTTCACTCCCAATACTACTTTTGTTCTTTTCTCTTCCTGTTCTTCAGCACATGTAAGTGTCAGCCTTACCTTCTGAAAAGAACTAAAACACGTAAGGCTGAGCAGTTGTTTAAAAAGAAAAAGCAGAATGGAATAATTAGCAATTTGTCTTTCAGTCTGCTTTTCAGGTGTTAGAATTTAAATGTAAGTGGAAAAAAAAAACAACCCAACAACAAAACCACTTGGAAAATAGACCTTAGGCTTGCAGCACACTCATTTGATCAGCTTTTCTTTTGGCTTATAGAAGATGCCATGAAATTACTAGCTCCCCAGCAATTCAGCCTAGCTCTCCAATATTTTCAAACGTGGGAGGAAAAAAGCCCAAAACCCAAACAATCAATCTATCAGAATTTTATTTTATTCCAAGAACATAGCATTTTATTACACAGGAAAACTTACAGAAAAATGAAGTTGTTTCTGTAGTTTTCCAGACACAGCAGGAGCATTGAGTGCTTTATTTTTCCCTTTGCAGTTAAAGCACACAGCAGCAGTGTGAAGCACGCCACAGACATGGAGCACAGACTGCCTCAGCTGGCTGCTCATCCCCCAAAAGGAGGAGAGCCACCACAGCACAGCAGAGTGAAGTCACGAAGCTGCCCATGACAACACCCTGATGCTGGCTTCAGCCACCCTTCCTGTTGCGCCCAGGCTGGGGTGCCGGGATCACCGATCTCAGCTTGTACAATCAATGGCACAATTGCAAAGCACGTTATGCTATAGTGTAGACATGGTGATAACACCTTCCTGTCTTTTTCTGCTGTGGAAAAACAACCTATAAATACCACCTTGTGAGAAAGGTAATCTATTTTGCTATTACTCAGCTACAGCTATGCCTGGAGGAAACAGGATTTAACTCCTGATGCACCCGAGGCTGTCATGTATGGGGTACCACAGTCCATACCAAAATGCCCCAGGCAGAGAGGGATGACAGACCCTGCTACCAACCCTGCACTTACAAGTGTGTAGGACTCTCCTATTACAGAGGAATTTCATTTACTGCATGTTTTACTTAAGAAATAAATCTCCAGTGTAAAATGCTTGCTGCAAATTCAATCTCAAAGAAAAAGGAGGAGCAGAAAAATGGTAACACAGTTTTATGAGGTTTCAGATCATGTTTTAAAGCTGAAGTGTCAATACCCCAACTGAGGAGCTGACTTCTAAATCTGACACCTAAATACTCAGTGCTTTGGGTTGGGTTTTGTAATAAAAAAAAAAGGGATAGCAACTTCACAGAATCACAGAATGGCAGAGTTGGAAGGGACCTCTACAGATCATTTAGTCCAACCCCCCTGCCAGAGCAGGTTCACCTAGGGCAGGTCACACAGCAACACATCCAGACAGGTGTTGAAAGTTTCCAGAGACGGAGGCTCCACAGCCTCTCTGGGCAGCCTGTTCCAGTGCTCTGTCACCCTCACAGTAAAGAAGTTTCTTCTCGTGTTGAGGTGGAACTTCCCATGCTTCAGTTTTTGCCCATTTCCCCTCATCCTGTCACTGGGCACCACTAAAAAAGAGTCTGGCCCCGTCTTCCTGACACCCACCCTTCAGATATTTATAAACATTGATCAGATCCACTCTCAGCCTTCTCTTCGAGCTAAACAGCCACAGGGATCTCAGTCTTTCCTCATAAGAGAGATGCTCTAGTCCCCTAATCATCCTCGTAGGCCTCCACTGGACTCTCTCCAGTATTTCCCTGTCTTCCTTGAACTGTGGAGCCCAGAACTGGACACAGTACTCCAGATGTGGCCTTACCAGGGCAGAGTAGAGGGGGAGGAGAACCGCTCTTTACCTGCTGGTTGCACTCTTCTTAATGCAGCCCAGGAGACCACTGGCCTTCTTGGCCACAAAGACATATTGCTGCCTCATGGTGAACTTGTTGTCCACCAAGATTCCCAGGTCCTTCTCCACAGAGCTGCTTTCTAGCAGGTCAGCCTCTAACCTGTACTGGTGCAGAGTGTTAACCTTCCCTGATAATAAGTGAGAAAGGCTGAAGCTACAACACTGTGTAATAAATAGGTTTTTATTTCAAGATGAGAAGCTCCAACTCAGGTATTTGTAGTGGTAAGCCTCACAGAAGTGAATTAGGGACACCACCTTAACTCAGTGAACATAAGCCGCAGCAGCGTTGAAGAAAGGTTGTTCAGATGGCTGCCGTGTTTTGTTTGCACTGTGAAAGCAAACTGGGGCACTGGGCTAGGAGGCCATATTTACCACACAACATTGGTAAAATAAGGCATTTTAAGAATGGATGTGCTGTCTTAATACTTTGCTCTTTCTAGAAGAAGTAGGGATGTTATGACAATAGAAGAAAAAACTCAAAACAATCACAGCCACAATGCAAATGCCATTAAAAGCATCAAAAGTCTTTCCTGGGACTTAACTGGGCTTTTTCCATTGACTTGATTAACCCACAGTGAGAACAGTCTCTCAGTTACGTTCCTCTGAACCTGAAAAATCTTAGTTGCTTAGCATTATACTAGGATTATCATTATAATAAAAACATGGTCAAATATTTAAGTGTTTAGCATTATAGCAAAAACAATGAGCCAGCTCTCATCTTTGTACTGGTAATCAGATGGATACACTAATCTGGATGTCCCACTGTCACCTCCTCCTCTAGGGTCAATTCCTAAACCACAGAACCATTTCTTAACCTTGTAGAAGAGACTCTGGCTTTTCTTATTCTTCATTGTTTGCTGAATGTATGCTAACTGCATGCTAACCACTGTTCACAGCTACAAAAATCAGAGCATTTTGTATCACATAGAAAATACTCAGAATGCTCACCAGCCTGCTACCCAAAGGCATATATATATATATATAGTGCATAGTCTTTTTCATGCTAGGAGGAGGTTTCAAGGTCACATTACCTTTTTTTACACCATTAAACATTTTCTTTCACATGGTAAAATAGAGTTACCCACAGAGTTCATATCCGAACAACTGCAGCTAAAAATAATTTCTCTGAGCTGAAAGTAAAAGCCACCTTTCAAAACCAAACCTCCTAACCCTGTCCAGTCTTTTTAGTGTCTAAAACTTTTACTTCTAGAATCTCTGAACTGAGAGCTTGCAGTTCAAACAGAAGTTAGTTTAAAATATAAAATACAGATTACAAATTGTTCAAATTAATTAACCCTGAATAAGGGATTAATCAATATTCACAAAATCTGCTTCATATTCTGACAAATCCCTTATGTTAGGTCGATAATAAACCTCCTTTTCAATGGCTCTCACTTTCTCCCAATAGCGCTAGATCTGGCAGTTCGGTGGTGGGACATCTTGTACGTGCACCACCTCAAGTCTGTTAACCATGGGAACTCACAACTAAGAGGCTATTCTGTTTTGCCTCCATCCCAGTTGCCAACTCACAGGTCCCAGGGGAAATCAAACTACGTCTGGCAGGAAGCAAGGCATGAGTGGGAAGGGATATAGTCGTTAGATTAGTCTGTTAACCATCCCACCAGCAGCAAGGAAGACCAGAACAGAAACCATGGTAGGGGATGCTGCCATTGTCAATAGCGCTGCCACCTCTGGGTAGAAACTACTCTAAAAACAGTGGCCACTTGGGCAGCAGATCCACCATCAAGCAAGACAGAAGTAAGTGGCACGATGTGCTGTGTCAAGAAATGCAACTAAGGAAGACCTTGCCTTATACTGAAAGCAAGCCTCTGAACTGGTGATGGGTGCATAGTTGGCTCAGCCACAGAAAATGCTCTTCCCTGAATGATGCTCGTTTCCCATAGTAAAGTTAGCCTCCTGCTCTCTCAGGTATCACTGGGAAGAGTGATGAGGTCTCAACAGTCATCCTTTACTTTTGGGCTTGAAATGAGGGACATCTCAGTCCTGTTTACTTATGTTTGAAAACCAGATGCCAACAAAGCAAATCCAAACCACTGTGAATTTGTCCTTTCCAAGCACCTGATTCTATGGGCATTTTTTTCATCTTGCAGTCTTTTTCTACTTCAGAACTGTCCATCATTCCCCAAAGCATTTATTTAATTCACTTTCTACTTCGTGCACATTTATTGGCTTATTGGAGAAACCCTGAGGTGCCCCTGCCTCTCCTTGCCAACCCTTGAAAATGTGGCATACCTGGTCTTGCAACAGTACATCATCCTCTGTTGCCTTACACCACTGCCTTGTCACAAGAAAAATGACAAAGGAAAAAATAATTACGAAGAACAAGGCTTGCATCCACATGGTAGGATAGGCTTCACAAAACCCAGATTGAGGGCTGGCAAAGCAGATGAGGAGCAAACCCCCAAATAGTTCTCTTCCTTCCTCACTCATCCAGATCATCTCTCCACTCCCCATGAGGGCAAAAGGAATCATGGATGCAAGCCAGGTTTTTGCCTGAAAAAGTCTTTTAACACAACTATGCATCAGTGTTACCTGGTGAAGACCAAGCAAAGAAGGCTGTTTGCCTTCTAGACAAGAACAACTGAATGACAAAACCAAAATATTTAGATTTATAATGTCATTACCCTTCTGTGCCTATAAATCTCTAAAGAGGTGAGATGTGGAGAACAGATACATAGGGCTATTGTAACAGGAGTAACCACCAGGAAAGAACCAGGACTCCTGGGATATAAACCTGCCATGGAATACTAAAACTGATTTACATTTTCAGCTTGGTCTTACAGCTGTGCAGAGGGTGAAAAAGAAATGGAAGAACTGTCTTCTGCAAGAATGGTTCTACAAATATTTGTATTTATGAGTCCTGGAAGGACATTGTTTTGTCACATGCTTACCTCCATAAGGAATATGGTTTATGCTGTATAATCAGCATGATATTTCAAATACCAGGAATTGTTCCCTCCTACTCTTTTTTATATTAATCTAGTACTGATTCCTTCTGTGAGATAAGACGTGTGTTGCCTTCCAAACTTCAAAAGTGTAAGTGATTTGCATTTTCCGAAAACACTGAAATATTTTCCTGCACTGAAAATAGTTTAGGCCAATGAACAGATTTTCTCCAAAAAGTGATAATCAGAGCAAATATGAAAAAGGTCATTATCAGAATTAGTTCTTTATGCACATTCTAAATAGCTGAAACCAGTGGATTATAACTGGAAGTCTATGAACAATATTAAAATTTAATAACTTTAAGGGTACCAGCTACCTTTCTGCTGTTAAAATGAATGCCTTACAGTAAATAGGTGCAGTGCTCCCTTCACTTGGTGTTTACAACACTGATCTCCCACTAGAAAAACCTGCGTTTGTTGAAGGAAAACTACTCTGTGTGTAACGACAAAAACAAAGATGCTATCAGAGGTGCGTGAAAACAAAAGTGCAAGCTCCCTTCAGACACCAGCATTCCCAAGACAATCCAGTTAACTGGGCAGTGTTAAAAAACACCCAAAGCAACAACAACTCAACTTAATGTCCTACACGAACACCGAGTGCTGGTTTCAGCTGTGCTACCCCAGGAAGCTCCTCATCCCCCTTCTCAGCTGGCCTGCAGTGCCAGCAGAGCCAGCCACTCAAATCTCACCTCTCCCCCCACCCCGTTCGAGGGTCTCACTCACCAGTCCACCCAGAAGAAAACCCTTGGATGTTGCTGTGTTTAGTTTTTCAGGAAATCAAGTCTGAAGCACACTTTCCTTTGCCTTAAAGGGAGTGTGTATTCCTGACACATCAGCAGGCAGGGAGCCCAGAGGTTGCTACAGAACATTTATTTATACTCATTTGGAATTTCCTGAGACAGTCCCAGCCCAGCAGCCAGCCCAGCACAGTGCCAGTGGTTTCCTTCACAGCACTTCACATGCTGTGCAATGCCTCCAAGGGTTAAAATGCATTAAATGGGCACCAGGACAAAAAGAACCATAGCAAATGACACCCTAAAAATATTTCTTTTTCCCTCTAGTGAAGTAGGACTTAGTTCCCAAGAGGGAATTAAAAGTTCAAGTCACTTCTCTTACACCCGCTCTTCCTCCCTAAGCCCTTCACCTCCACCTCTCTCATTTCTCACTCCCACATGTGGACTGAGAGCACAGAAAGGTTCATTGATATAATCTGGGCAGAACAATTACCTCTGTTGTAACCACCACTGCTTGCAATTCTGCCTGCGCTACATTAAATCTCATTTTGTTTACACTTCTCAAATGCAGCTTATAATTTGAGGGATAAAAATAAAAACTTTTAGTATAAAGTTACAGACATAAAGAGTTTTATTTTCTGAAACATGGCCAGAATATACAAAATACCCTTCATGCTAGTACAAGAACATTCAAAATGATGCACAAACATATTAGATTTTTCCATATTCAATTTTTTAATTTCCACATAACACCAAGTATTAACTCAAGTAAAGGTAAGTGGGATTCTAGATGCAAAAAAGCGTCACTTCTCAGCATCACAAAGTGACCCTCAAAGGCCTCAGTTCTATTTGTCTTCACCTCTGCTTGCAGTAACAATTACAGGATAGCCAAAGACTCCAAAAGTAAATGTGCTGGGGGACAGGCTAATTTAACAAGAACGATGGTCCTAAGATTTCACAGGACTAAAGGAAAACAGTTGTATTACCAAGCCTTCAATCCAGATTCTCAAGAACAGTTAAAGAGACATGAATTGTTAAAATAATTTCCAAGCTCATTGCAGATTAGGAGTTGTGCTTCAAACAGAAGTGGGACCTTGTGCTGAAATGACAGGAGAGAGGTCCACATCCTCCACAGAGTTTTTAGCTAAATGGCACAGACTTCCAATAAAAGCATTTCCTGAATATGTCTAGTGGGTTCAGTGGTATTTTATGTGAAGCAAAATAATATTTAATACTTACAGGCATTAGCTGTCCTGCCCTCTTGGTAATTTTACATTTCATTCCTTGAATTACAAGTCATTGGTGCATACATTATAAAACACAAGCTCCCCAAAAAAAGTCTGAAGAAGGTCTGTAGGTGTAGCCAACTTGTTACATCTATGGACCATGAAGTTACTGGATTTTAAGTGACTTTGGTTAGGTCCCGGCTCTAACCACCCCAACCCTAAAGAAAAGCAGCCCTGCATAAAAAATGCTTTGAGAACAGCTTCTAACCATGCTTTGAAGTTTCTCCACAGGAAAAACTCTAGGCCATCTGAAACCCAACCCATGCTTTCTGTCCAGGGAAACAAACCCAAAAATTCACTCCTCGAAACATTGCCCAGTGACCATTTTGCACTGCCCTTCAAGCTTCGCCTTTCACCCTGCAGAGGGAGTGACCAGCCAGGTGAGGACAACCAGTGCACAGCAACACTGTGTGTTACTGGTGGGCATTTCTAGCTCCATCAGAAGTTTTTCACACCAGGCAGGAAAGAACATGAAAATACCGATCTAGTATTCTGCGTGGACAAAAATGTGACATCCAAGATGAGTATGATAATAGATGGTATGGCCAAAATATCCATCTCAAGAGTCGGGATTCTGCTCAGAGGAGAAAAAAAAAAAAAAATTCTAACATTGTATGATTTAATTTTTCTAAAAAAGACAGCATGATATCCTGTTTAGAAAAGAACAGATTTTAGCAGCTGTCTCCACATGCTCCATCTGTTTGTCATTACTGTGTGGTTTCAAGGGCTTGACATCTGAATGAGCCCTGCACCAAGTCACGCACCTTCAGTGGACTCTTCTCAAAGCTCAGCCAACTCAGCAGGCTGAAAAAGACCTGCCATAAGTGCAAGCAATAACCCATAACTTGTATCTTGCCTTGTCCCTTGTCCAGCAAGGCAAATGTAGAGGCACGTGTCTGGGTTGGCACCAGTAAAACCTAAAGGCAAAGAGCACATGCATACTTATTCTTTTGGCTTTTGAGACCATTATGGTGCCAAACTCATTCAGCTACTGTTTGCAGTAGAAACAAAACTGAGGTCAGAGCACAGCTCCTCAGTGACCAAAAATCTGATTTGGTCTGCAGCAGAGCCAATGTAAGATTTGGTGTATAGGCAGCTATCCAGCTGGTAAATGCTTATCTAAAGATAAGGTTATTTCACACCCCTTTTGAAAACAAAAGGCAGGGAAGTCACAATGAATCTGTGAGAGGCAATGGATGCAATATAGCTGTTCAAAACACGTGACTCCAACAGACCATTTCCTCAGCACTGGAGTGGCTCTGCTTGGAAAGATAAAATAATATGCCCAACTAAACAGTCCAGTTCAGGGAAGCAGAGAGCTTAGGCTGTCCCACCACTGTCAGGTTTACGTTCTTAACCCCAAAACACAGCTGTTGCATTCTGGTGAAAGTCAGATATGGGATTCTTCTTGGGTTTACTTTGTTAGATTTTGTTTTGAGAGAGGGAGCATGGCATTGATGTGGTTTTGTGGGGTTGTTTTGTTTTGTTTTCCTTTACAGCCTTTCAGAATAGAATAGATTAAATTATTAGAATCATTTAAAACCTACTAGCCATTCAGGTCAGACCTGAGACTGATTTGGCCTATCTACCATCTCCTCCCTAGCAGATGCTTCTGGAAGACTGTAAGAAGAAAGCAAACATACAGCAATATTTCTCCTCTCAGGTTCCAGAAACCTGCAACCCAGAGACTTCCTGATCCAAGGGTGGTCCAGGATAGGTTTCAAGTCACACTGTCAAATGTGTATTTTCAGGGTAGCTGGGAGGTATTCAATAACTGTGTCCAAAATGTTAGACTGCAGCTGATGTGTTAGTACTGTAAGGAGATCTGCTGGTCAAGTGCTTAGACATACAATTATGGATGATTAATCTGGCCCAATGACTATGTAACACGCAAAACCTCCATATGAGAGACTTTGCACACCACAGTTAGGTCACTCACTAGTCAGCATCTACCCAGAGAGACTGTGCAACTGAAAAATGTATCATCATTAAGTGTCACCTGGTTTAGCTTCTCATAGAATGAACTTCTGCTATTAGGTATTTTGTGTGTCATGAGGCAAGTCATGATCTCTACTGTTCTCCCAGCATGACTACTTGGAAAAGTTTATGGTAAGAAGCCTTGCTGTGGGAGCAAGCAGACTACCTAAGCCTTCACATTTGGTGAAATACTGTTTTTTTCTTATTTGGTGTTTTTTTGTTTTGTTGGTTTGGGGTTTTTTTTGTATGGACACGTGCTTCTTTCTACTTGGGTGTTAGAATTGAGTGAGCTGGCTACTCAGCTTGCAGGTCCCAGCAGGGCTTTTTACAGGTAAGCTTTGCTATCCCATTTTTCAGAGAGAAAAAGTGTGTGACACTGAACCTGAACACAAGAGAAAGAAAAAAAATCCATGGCTGTAAAAGAAAGATATGCATTTCCAAATCTGGAAATACATGTATGGGATTCTTGTGCCACAGACATGGATACAAGGGATCTTCTGCCTGTTGGGAAAACTCGAGTGGAGGTGTCAGCCTGGCTACTGTCTCCTGGCGCATTTGAAAAAAGCAGACTGAGTTATTTGGTCAGGTGTCAGATCCTGCCAGCATGGAGGGCATTCTGTGTCCTTCAGTCTTCACTCCCCACTTCCCCAGCTGAACAAAGGCAGGGGGTGACAGAAGGAACTCATGGCTTTGCCAGGGAAACTGTACAGGCTACGGTTCAGGCATCTCTTGCCCACTTGGATCAAGACTCTGCAATCAAACACCATGGATTTCTAGTAACAATCACTAATCCAAAAATACTGCACTTCTACATATAACATATGGATTATGCAAAAGACTGAGGTAAGGAAAAGTGCCACACAAACTGAGCCAGAGAACAAGTGCACACAAAAGTAATGGGGTCCATGGGCAAGGCTAAACAAGCCCATTATTAATGTGTCATGAAACTGATAAATGGTGTGTGCAGTACATCACACAGCACCAGAATCAGAGAACGACAGTAAAGCTGGAGTGAAGCAGGATATGCTACACTCAGCTTCACACAGAGATGTCTCTCCTGCTACTGTGGTCTTGGCTCTACCTGGTGTCTTGTCCTACAGAGACAGGGGCTGAGATGGTCTAGCTAAGCCACGCACATGCTTGGAAGAGTTGCAGCCTTACAGATTTTCTCTGCAAAGGGAGAGGGTAGTTATTTTCCCAGAATCATCAACAGTGCATTTTCCACAGCACTGAAGATGGGCTGTGAGGAAGCCTCTGAGCATTAAAGGGCAGAATGGGATGATGAGGAACGTTGGGTACCAGAGAGGAGGTGCACACTGTGCTCCCCAGGAACTGCACTCAGGTAGAAGTCTGCATGTTGTCAGGGAGAGCTGGAGTGAGATCAAGTTCTGGAGATGGGGGCCAAGAGGAGTATCAGGGAACAAAAAGGAAAGGACAAGCATCCTGGATGGCAGACACACTGTCTGAGAACGGAGGAAGGGAACAGGACTGTAACTAATGATGACAGAGGAGAATGGTTTGGAGAATGCATTGGATGCACAGCCTTGTGAGCACATTCAAGTACTGGCAAGCTAAAAAGCTATGTAACAGCCCTGTCTCCACATAGAAAAACAGGGGACAGGAGCAGAAGACAGTGATTCTAAAATACGCTCCTTTTTTAACCTTTTAACTTAAGATATCGAAAAACATATTTACAATTTAAGAATCGCAATTTCTGGTGGAGGGAGGGGAGAGGGGCAGAAAGGGCTTAGCTATAGACTTCTTGAAGTGAAAATCCACTGTTATCCTTGTAATCCCTTAAAACATGACTGCTTTCATCTTGTCTTTGTGCTTCTATCATATGCAAATGTCAGTCTACTTTTTCAACAACAGCCATGCATTTTATTGTATTTTCTCTCTGTTTTTTGAAAGCTGCACACTTCAGATTTACCAAGCAGCGCACATGAAGTGTTAAAACTTGACCTATTTGCTAGGATTAGATCTGAAATTCCAGTAACAGCAGCTAAGTTGCACAAGTGTTTCCTTTTTATTATTAGATCTCCTGCAACCCATATGACAGTGCTCCAGGCAGAGGGGTTGGTTGTGTGAACAGAAGAGGGTAGCGAAGGGGATAGGAGTACATCAACAAACATGCCCCTCAGCGATAACAGACTACTCTAGATCAGAGATGTCTGGTTTACATAGGGAGAACAATCTGTTCCCAATTATCAGTTAATTTGACCCTTACTCTAATCTGACCAAACCTTCAAACCCAGCTATTAAAAACCATTTTGTCCCCCTCCCTCCCTTCTTTCAAACACATACTGAAGGGCAATACAGAAATATCACAGACCAAGCCTGTATGTTGAAGGAAAGCAACATATTGTTATGAAAAAAAATACATTAATATCTTCGTTAAAAAAAAAAGAGAAGACAGTATATAAAACAGTCACTGCAGTGTGAGATAACTAGGGAGGAGAAATTGAGCAAGAAAAAGGGATGGGCTGGGAGAGGGGGCTAAGGTCATATGACCTACTTCTACTTTCAAGTAGGGAAGGATGGATCAAAAGCACAAAAGAATATGACAGGATCTCACACTCATCTACTTCTCTGGGTGTCTGAGCACTTAAGTTTTGTCAAAGTCTGTGTGAACAGTCAGGTGAAGAAAAAGCTCAGGAGACTGTATCTAGCACAGACCGAGTATATGCTATGAAGGGTTTTAAGGAGTTAGAGAGACAAGGGAGGGGGACAGCCCTATTTGGACCTGGTTGATCTGCTAACCCCCTCCAGACACTTCAAGCTGCAAAGTGCTTCCCACAGCAGAGGTCAACCATTACTTTCAGCCAACATGGTAAGTGTGATTTCCGGATGAAATCAGAGGAGGGAATAGGAGAGAGAAATGGGAGGATGGCCACAAGCACACTTCTGTCCCGAAACTCAGAGCTGGTCACATGGGGACATCCTGGCAGTAATCTGTACTCTGCCACCAAGAGGAGTCATGTTTCCAGAGGAAGGAAATGGAAATACAGCAGCAATGCCAACGTGGGCAGCCCAAGCACTCCCTCAGCCCCTAAAACTGCTGTGAAAACATGATATGGGAAGGGCTGCCCTTCTGTTATGTCTAATCCAAAGCCTTAAAAATGGCATGAAATAGGAGAAGGAGAGAGGTAGCCATTACAAGAACCTTCCCAAGGACTCCTGCTCCATCACTAACCCTTCTGCGAGGAACAGGTCTAAATGCAGGCACTCAGCGTTCACGAATAGAAGACAACCATCTGTAATCAGGCTATTTCCATCCAAGCCATTTCCCTCGGGGACTGTATCTTTTTAAAAGCAACAAAATCCCTTCCCTTCCCAAAGGGAGGAGATTCACATGCATTATTCATAAAGTGCTTTCTCCAGAAGAATCTGAGAAGGGGGTGAGGAATACTGTAGAATAGTTTTGAGCAAAACTATTTTGGGGCACTCTTTTGAGTTAAATGGCCACAGGAAGATTTTCTGAGTTGTGTATCTTGAGAGTGGAGGAAAGGCAGAAGATACAATTTTTCAGCTGTGGAAAAGTTTATTCTTGGTGTTTTTTCTGTAACATGAGCCTGCCCCAATACCGGTGGTTGCCCCTCAGCCAGCCCCATGGGCTGCTGCTCCCACAGGCACCTCTCACCCAACTACCACCAGATGGGTGTAAAGCAGTGACTTCCATCACAGGACCTTAGGGCTTTTACCACTGTAATCGCCACCAGTTTAGTAAGCAAGGCATGCCTCTTTAGCTTCTACAGCATGATCAGCTTTAAAACACAGGATCAGCACCCTTAGCTGCCTCTGAGTTTGCAGAGGACATATATGTCCACGGGGAGCAGCAGTAAGCCACGGGAGAAGGTCCAGTTGCTACCCATGCAAGTGCATCTCAACAGCTCAGACAAGGAAAGCATACATTACTCCAGGAACAAGCCTGCTTCAGAGGAATGAACACAGTCCTCTGTCTAAGTGAGATGCAAGAAGCTTCTGGGCAGCTGCACAAGATAAGCCAGAACAAGTCGCAACTGCAGTAATCTCCCAACAAAAGACAGATCAATTAAATCTGTTCTGATTCTCACAGTTTTTTTGTCCTTCTGCAGAGCATCTGCATCTTATATCTCTCTGTGTCTTGGGCCATCTACTTCCCACCACATCCAATTTCCATTCTAAAGATGGGGCTATCTGGGCTAGACTGCTATGTCCTCAGATCCTAATGACACTGATTTTACCATATGCTTTCTAACTTAGTCCTGTACCTTTCCTTTCTATCAGATTCCAGTATCAGGCCTCAGGGCTTGCTTCAGGCAACAAGTCCTGTTGATCCATGATCCTCTGTGGTCTGATAAAGGCCTCTTGATTGGGCAAATGCAAGTAAACGTGTTTTCCATTCACTGTGTTGCAGCCACAAATGCACCCTTGGATTACAGGAATCAACTAGCAGTTGCAGCAGAAACAAGTATGAATTCAAGTAGAAAGTTGGCATTGGCTGTGAGATTGTGTGCTCCATCTCCAGCCACCTGTCCTTAAGGCAGAGCTGGCATCAGTGAGTGTACTACAGCATACTGATGGAAATTTTGATATGCGTTATTATAGAGCTGATGTGAAATCACTGGAGGCTCACTCACGCTTCACCCCACAGATTTCAGAGTCCCACCCTAGCTTGTTTTTATATACTGGGCACCACCAGAGTGACTCACTAGATCATCGCTGGGTGAGGCAGGAGCAGGATTCCAGTGACAGCCCAATATTGCTGTCTGTGCATCCAAAAAGCACAAGACTACATGGCAATTCAGCAGGCTCCCCTAATGGCAAGAGTCTCCCACCACTGGCCATAGCACACCTTCTGCATAAACCTGTCCCCATTAACTCTGATGGTTGTCAGAAATGGGCTCTGAGCAGAGAGCATGGTAAGGAAGCAAGCCCAGGCTTAAACAGCCTTTCGTCACACAGCCCTGACTCAACTGAATTACCCTTGCTTGCATGGCTGATTTGATAAAAATACAAACTCACCTGAACCCTGGACATTTGCATCTGCTAAGCTAAGCAAACTCCCTGCATTTAAGGCTGCTAAGCTCAGAACTCGAACAGACACCTAACCTGCAGGACAGCAGTGGAGAGCGACTGTCAGCTGCGGACTTGTGGCAGGCAGCCACAATACTCAGGAGTAAAGGTTCTAGCACTGACTGGTATCTAGCAATCAAACACTTCCAATTGCTAACTTCCCTGTGTCTGGAAGTTCCCACTTAATGACTAAAGGTCTGTAATTAAAACTGGTAGGTTTTCTGCTGAAATTATCAATAATGGTAATGTTCTGGTGTACAGTGTTCTTAGACTACACTTCAGATCATTAGGCTGGAAATCATGCAAAACTCCATGCACGTTGCCTAAGATTATACGCAGCAGGAAATCAAATCATAGAAGATATAACTTAAATAATCCAGTAACTGAAAGGAAAGTGTGTCTATAGATGTTTGGTAAGAGTTGTTACAAATCAATGCAGAGGACGTGTGTGATAAAAGCAAATCAGTGTTCTATTTATTGGCTTCAATAAGGGTTAATAAGTCAACAGGAGTTTTCATAATACTTTACAACAGTTGCTTAAGCATTTATAAACCAGCAGATGGAAAACACATTTATTAAACATTTGGTCTTTGAGTCATGCTGGCATTAATATCTCAAACAACATTAATTCAAGCAACAGCCTCTTCTAATGGCCTCATTCTCTGGTTAACCAGTACATATTTGTAACTTCTCTTAGGAGGAATGAAAACTGTTCAGATACAAAGAAAACCTAACCAGAGGCCCATGGGGTGCTGTAGAGTAACTCTGCATCTATAAAATAACCAGAGGGACACCACTCTGCTGCAGGGGAACCAGTGCTTCAACACAGTTTGTATCTGCCACCAAACCAGCCACAGTCCTGCAGCCCTGAGCACACTCTCTGGAGTGGAGGTGGATAACCAAGTCTGCTGGGGATGACATCTCCCCATCCTGGGAGGCTGAAAAGGAAAGGAGTAAACTGGGAGCAAAGACACTTGATGCCTGCACACTGGCTATTACAGCAGCAGTTCTTTGCTTTACAGGTGCAAAGAGGCTAACAGTAAAAGCCATGGTGAGCTGGCACAACACCACTTTAAGAACTGTGTAGAAGTCTAAAGCATACAGTGGAGTTAAACACTCAGGGAAATAGTTCAGATGAATTCGTGCCAGGTGTAGTGCTCCTGTAAGTAGAAGCATGTTAAAAGTGGGATGGGAAGGTATGAAAATACAAATCCTTAAACGAGAGGAAAAGGGAAGGCACAGATAGAAGGGACAGAAGAGAAAGGATCAGAGAAATCTCAGACACCATGTACAGAAAAGAAGTATGCATTTGCTTTACGGCAAAGTAAAGAAAGGGTTTGTGCAACAGCCTTGCTATACTGACACCTGCAGCCCATCCTGCTCGGGAAAACTGGAAAAGCTATTCTTCCGTTAAATGGCTTTTTTATGTCCCTGTTAAAAAGATGACTGACAGTTCTGTGGTCTCTGCATATAGAGCATGTGGTGCTTAGGGAGATCAAATAAAACAGATGTTTTCATTATGATTAGGAACAAATATGGTTTTTAATCCTTTATCTTTTTAAATCAGTCTCCTGTGTTTGTTTGCTGTTTCCTTGTTTTCTACATCTGAATACATGGAACTGGACTGGAATTTCACACCATTCAGTGCCTTTCAGAACATGTGTTTTGAGGAGAAAGTTTCAGCAAATCAGGTATTACTGAAAGGAATGAAAATCCAGCCAGACATGTTTCCAACTGCCCGGTAACTTTTAGGCTGGTGTCCATTGTAGTTTTTCTAGCTGACTGGATGACCCTTCTACAGATACGACTACAGAAATGTCTGTAGAGCCTCATTAAATAGATGATTTATGCATCAGTCCTAGCAAGCACAGAAACTAACAATTACTGGAAGTTTCACCCAGCGATTAATGGAGACACTAATACTATTTAGAGAAACAATCACCTCATTATTTTTTTTCTTGTACTATGCAAAGAGAAATTAATTTATATCATGCACCAAAACAACTCATGCCTCCCAGTAGCTCCCCACAGACCCAAGGTATTTTCCAGCTCCTGCTACATGACATGCTCTGGACTTCCACTCCTTACCCTGCTGAGTTTATGGGTCTAAGCAGTAAGCTCACATGCCACCAGTGCTGACCTGAAACAGCAAACAGTTCTGACTCCCCAACACCCAACTGACAAAATAAAGCAAGTTTTTCTGAAAGCACCTATCTCTATGCATCTATCTCTAGCATTGCAGAGACTCCAGCTATTTTCTAAGCAGATGGGACAACTTTGACAGAGCCTAGTGTAAAATCAGTTACCGAGTCTCTAAATCGACTTCCAGAATGTATAAAGATGAACAAATAAGCTTGCAAGTCACAGAAATACAGTTCACTACAAGACCTCTGTGCAATGAAGCTGGGAACAGAGAGATACAACTTTAAGTCAGCAGCAAACAAAACTACTGACAAACAATACTGAAGTCTAAATCACAGTCTCTGTTATTTATTTGCCACATTTAAAGTTAACAACTTTACCGAGATATGCAAGAGGCAGACAAATTTATGATAGGTGTTTTCATGATAAAGTCATAACTTGCTTTGTAGCTTATCTCACATACACACTCACTGAAAATACTTACAGTAAATGTACTTCCCATAAACATCCTTAAAAATAAAATCTCTATACAAATGCAAAATAGCTTGATCTTTCCTGGGAACCAGTTTCAAATTCAAGCATTCCTCTATAGATTTTATCTGCAGCAGCAGTAGTTCATATAGGCTTGTATACTGAAAAAAATTACTGAAATAGCACATAGGCATAATCATTTAACAGTGCAAGTACTCACATTCTCGAGTTACCAAAGCAAACCACTGCTCCTTAGTCACCTCGTACTTGAACGCAGCTGAACGAGTGGTCAAACTTGCCAAAATATTCAAGTAACATAAACGCAGCTTAGTAGCCCATAACAAGTCTTTCTAGTTCTTTTTCCTGCTGCTGATTGATTCAGAGGGTGAAGAAAACACCACCCTTTAAGTTTGTCTTTCCACTCTTAGAGCTCCATGCAATTAAGAAACTTGCTTCAATACCTGCAACGCCCAAATGAGTTCCTGCTCATCCAAAAGCATTCTCTCCCAGGCAGTACAGCAGGATAAAAAAAATCACATGTATTTGCAGTCCAGTACTCTGTCCATTACAAACTGCTGAGGATTTGGAGACACAGGCATACACAGCTGCATGTTAGAACGCTGGCCTCAAGGGTTTGCAAAGCCAACAAGTCCTGACAGTCTCTGTAAAACGTTGTCCAATTTAGTTTTGAATTAAATACTTGCAATTCATTATAGCGTCTTTCTACTAAGAAGGGAACAAACAGCTCTACCCTGCAAGAAGCCTTGTTTGCATAACAATCCTGAAACAAAAACTTCACCTTGCATTACCACATCCCCAGTACAAGCTTTTTGCTTCTTTTAGACTTGCATGTCAGCCTACCAACTTTTTCACTGAACAATTCTAGGGGGGAAAATTAGTAACCCAATCAGTAACACTCCATGCACAATTTTTCTTTCCTTGTAAGCAGAGGGAATTGTTCTGCTTGACTTAAGTTAAAAGCATATTACTAAAGAAAGTCAAGTTATGTGAGAGGTTTAGGCAGTAAACAGCTCCAGTTAGGTCACACAGCAGAGGTTTTGAAGTCCACCTTCTCAAAAGGAGTACAGAAGGTTATAAGCGGATACAGTTTCTTTCTTACAGAATACATTTATAATTATATAAAAGGAGGAGGGGTGGGTAGAAGAGAAAATATCCCTTTTCGGTGGTCTTAGGATTTAACAACATTGGTAAATTTAACAGATCAACATCAACAGGTAACGTTAATAATAATAACTCCAGTGTCTTTGCACATTAACTTCCACTAACCTTTAAAAAAACCTTTTTGTTTTGTATAAATTGCAGATAATGACACACTATATTTCTAATTCCCTGCACCCAAAATGCTTTAATCCCTTGCACTAATTAGAACAATTCTACAGTGAGTACAGTGAGTTATTTAGGATTTGTTTCCCTACCAGAACATACTTTCAAGGTAGGTTGGTGCTAAAATCCACCCAATAAAACAGTTCTCTTGATCTAGTGAGTAGTGCATGAACCTTGGGGGAGGAGGGGAACTGAAATTTATGTTTACATGGATAACAAAAAAAGATATTTAATGTTCCTTCTCAGGATATTCAAAGTGCTCCCAGCCACCCCAGCCTTCACTGACAAATCCATTTCCCATCATACCTACTTTAGGAGGTCTCAAAGAGCACCCACAAGCTCCTGCCATGCACTTGAAATTTTCCATATAATCCCACTGTAGAAGCTATGTTTGTGCAGTGATCAGGAGAACAGGAAAATATTGACACAACCGCAGGAGGAACACCACTGCTGCGCTGTTACCAATCATTCTGCAATCTGCCCCCTCCTGACCCCTCAATCCTCCTCAGCAACCTTTGAACATGCCAAGGGATCTCTTTCAAAGAGTATCACCCAGCCGAAATAGACAACTCGGGAGCTTCTTAAAATAACAAAAAAGTGAAATGAACAGAACGCCTCCTCTTGATGTTGCCTAAGAAATGCTTTTATGTTTTGCAGGGAGCAAGAAAAAATAATGAGCCTGACCAGTTAGGGTGACCAGGAAGGGCTGGGGATTCAATGGGTAAAAACCTGGTTAATCTAACAAGTTAATTACAGACACTGGCTAACAACCACATGACTTTTTGCAGAAAACCCCTAGGCCTCTCAGAGTCTGGTGTAAGTCACTGTAGGTCCTTGAAAGCAGAGAGTGCTGCATGCTGAATGACTTGAGTGCCAGCCCTTACATCTTTGCAAACAACTTTCCACACTTTAAATATTTAAAAGATTATTGGAGGTAGTGGTGGTGGAACACACAGGCTCTGATCTACCAGGAAATCAGTTTTCAGTATTTAGTTTTAACTGCTGCTACTTCCCTTTTCTGCTACTTCCATAATCTAAGAAAAATAGTTTAAAAAATTAATAATCCAATGGTAGAAAAGCATTCCTGATTAGTTACCTGTAGCACTGCCGTTAGTATTTGCTTGGTAGGCCATGTTTGCTCAGTAACACATCCAGAGGCAGGCTGTTAGGTGTCATGCAAATGCCATGCATCAAGTCCAACCAGACATGCAACCTGGAATAGACAAGAAAAATGCAGTTAGAAACATACAGTTTTAAGAAGTGAGGAACATTTAGCAGTAGGCATTTCTGAGCCTTTAAAGTTTCATCTTCAGTGCAACTTCAGTGTTACTTATAGCAGTAACAGACATTCCTCATAATCACCATCGTAGCTGTCACAAAATCCACAGTTGCCCTGGTATCTGAAGCTGAATTGTGGCTCTCCAACAGCCTCCCAGGAGAACCACTGCTCCAGTTCTGTCCTCAGTGAGGATGTGACCAGTAGAATTTGCAATTGATCTTGATTTTTTTTTGGCCTGCCTTCAGCTTTTCTGCAGTTTGTCCCTTGCCTCCCTTGTACCACAGCAGCTTTCTCACATTTGGTGGCACATATGTAAATTTTTAGGCTATGCAATAGTTTACCTAGGCAGAGTTAGAGGATTTTTAGGTGAAGAGCACCTACAGAAGAGCTCTACCAACAAGCAGGGGACCGGCTGCAATCTCCAAGACCAAGAGAGGTGAGGGCAGATGGAACCCACCATGGATGCAGCCAATGCATCCCCATTGCCTGATAAACCTGGCTGCTGACAGCTGCTATGTGGAAGCCTGTGGAGTGGGGGGACCAAATCTGGCACAGACCCCAGCTGGAACAGTGCATGGCTGACTGCAAGACCTGTCCCCTGTAGGTCCTAGTCATGACAGGCTTTCTGGTGTGAGACTTTCTTTCAACGCGCGTGTGGTAGATTCAACCGAGAAACGGTGCTTGCCTGAAGCCCAGGCTGAGGGTACGGAAAAAGCATGCTGTCACCTTGGGTCGGCGGCTGCCTAGCAGAAGCCAAGTGAGAGGCAGAAGCAAAACCAGAAGCAGGTTTGTGGCTAGTTGGCTGCCGGCTGGTTCTGCAAAGCCAGCCTTTCTGGCTCTGCAAAGAGGCTCCTGCTCCTCTTTCCATGTCCACCCTGGGGACAGTGTGGTCAGAGCCCTCATCCTCAGAGTAACAGATTTTACTCATCCAGGGCTGCAGAGACACCTCCTCTTGGCTCTGCTTCAAGTTTTCTACAGTCCAAACAGCATTTAATTTTGTTGACTCAGATGGCTGGAGCTTAGGTATATGGAGAACACCTTGCTTCACCAACCCTAGTCTGATTTAGGCTGACAGCTCCTCAACAAAAGAGTCACATTTTTGCAGCTATATTTGATTTGGCTCTGATAGTAAGAGCATGGAAGTATTTAGAAGCTAAGAAGATTAGCAAAGGAAAAGAAAATCCAGAAATGAATTAGTGCACGCACCATGTGAATCTGAGTCAAAAGTATACCACTTGATAGAGAGCTTAAAACTTACGGAGCTCCACCACATAGGCTAATACAGCTTAGCTTTCCTCTTCAAGGAACACAAGCACTTAATTTTTAGTACTGACATCAGTTTTCCAAGAATGCAGAAAGACCTCCATTGGAACTCCTACTCCTCAAGCTCTGCCACATACTCTTTAATGATCTCTTGTTCAATGGAGGGCAGGACATGAAGCTGTCATAAAGACTGTACAAGCAAAAGGCTACAAAAAGCCAAAATAAAGCAGGCTTCTAACACAGCCCATGACACAGAGAGGCCCATCACAAGATTCCAGGCATAACAATGATTATCAGATTTCTGAAACAATGAAGCATGGTGGAAAAAAAATAGAAAAGCATGTTGCTGGCTGAACTTGGAGCCAGGACCGAAGTTTTAAATCTGTGAGCTTTTAGGGAAATACTAACTACTTCCTTTCAAAGGGAGAAATTTTAAAGCATCACTCCCATCTCTGCCATTGCCATGAGGATAAAAAGTTATGCTTTAAGTTCAAGAATGGCAACTTTTACTGAGCCACAATGAATGCTTGCTGAAAAATTACCGTGTGTCCCTGTGTTAAGTTTCTCAGGACAGCTACTGTCTCAGGGCAGGCTGCACTTGGCTGGACATCAGACCCTACCAGCAGTGCAGCCAAGGGTAAACAGGGCTGAATTAATCACAGGATCACATAATTGCTATGTTTGGAAAGGACCTATAAGATCATCAAGTCCAACCACTATCTATCTCTACCAGGCCAACTTCTACACCATATCCTTGAGCACCCTATCTAGACGGCTTTTAAATATATCCAGGGATGGTGATTCACCACCTCCCTGGGCAGAAATCCACCTGCGTTTAAATTTGTTCAGCACAGCTCTGTGCTTCTCACTAGCACTGTAACAGGCGTGCTTCCCTGCTTTTTATTGTATGTATTTTATCATGCACTGCTGCAGCAGAACTCTTGCACTACTGTAAACCTAACCAATGAAGCACAGTAAAATACACACGCTGTCTAATGTAGCCATCGCTTCATCAGGCAACTCACGTTCTGCAAATCTGCAGCTTCCTACCCCGCTGGAAGCAAAGAAAGCTCAAGAGAGGCTGCTCAGGAAACCTGACACAAGATTTGCATCTATCCAGCCAAATCCTGTCTCAGCACTTCTGCAGGGCTGGATGTAAGCTAGCTCCCTGAGCTGACTTGGCCTACACCACCAGCTGCACCACCACTAATGCTTGTACAAGGGTAGCTGTGAAAGCACCATACCCAGGGGTATAAACAGGACGATGGGTGGGAGGGGGCCCTGTGGGGACCCACCTCTTTTAGGTGCAATCCAGTCCCAAATCATAGGACAGGGGTCTTCAAACTTTTTAAACAGGGGGCCGGTTCACTGTCCCTCAGACACTGTCAGGGGCCGGACTATAGTTTGGAAAAAAATGAACAAATTCCTATGCACACTGCACATATTTTATTTGTAGTAGTGCACAAAAAAAACCAGGAAAAAGAATGTCGTATCCAGCCCGTGGGCCGCAGTTTGAGGACCCCTGTGATAGGGGATCAACCACAAAAGTGAGCACAGATTTAAAACCCATGCTGTGGCATGCCTGGAAGCTCATAATGTGTTTAAAGCTGCTAAGCTTCATCCTGTCAGGTTCAACACTAGTCACCAACACGAGCATGCATGAGGAGAGCTTTCTAACAGCAAGAAGCAAATGCAATTGAGGTAAGAATTGACACAAAATTAATAAAGACTGTGAAATTAATAGACTGCTGAAAGCCAAAACGGGCCTCAGGTCTACATTTGTTGTGGCTGAAAGACATGTAACTGACCTAGCACAAACTCCTTTCTGGGTACACGTCTGTTGGTTTTGAAGCTGTGCAAACTTAAGTACCTCCATTAAGAAACAAACTCACTGTTATTTAAAACAACGATGCTTCTGAACTTGAATGAGGATTAATAAAATAATTTAGGAAGTAAATTCAGTCCCATAGGAGAAAAGAACAACAACAACAAAAAACCAAACAAAGAAAAGCATAGGGTCTAGTAATTTGCTACCTAAGGTAAGAGGAAAATTTATTATTTCCTTTCTTATATTTTTTAGATGAAATGTAACTGCAGCTGACAACCTGCCTAATAAACAGCTGTTAAAGTATGGAAAAAATCCGGTCTAGCTCAGCAGACTTATGGAGAAAGGGAATTCATACTGCTTTAAGCCACAACAATACACCGGGAACTGAATTTCTGAAATTGCACTGACACATACCTGGACCATTTTTAGAAAGGTATTGCAAGTGATTCCCCAGGAACACACACCTCAATAGCTGCACTATGACAGAAAACTCTTGTGTGGGGAAGGCGCAGGACATCACTAGAGGCCAGCTGGAATATTCAGAGGAGGAAGACTTAGCCTGCTCTACAGCAAAGCTTTTTCTCCAGTACAGGTATTTTACCAAAAAAATTAGTAGAGGAGTTTATATATTCCATTCCCAAATCTTCAACTTTCTGCCCATGTGTTTTTACATGCTCACCCCATGCCTCCTGTGAACACAGTGATTTACAGACCCTAGGGCAAATGCAAAACAAGCAGAGACTAGCTACATGAAGTGTTATTGCTCAATGAAGCAGTTGTTTAAAGTGTTTTGAACTAGATATTCAAACTCTCTTCTGCCCTGAGGTCCAATAGCAGAAACCTTAAACACACATGATCCTCAGTTTCTACAAACTATCACGACACTATAGCCTCTACAGGTTTTTCCAGAATGCTGATTCTTTAGGCAGAACATAAAGCCTGTGTCCTAATCCTGTCCTAATCACAATGGACAAGAACCTTGCTCCTCCTTTGTGCTGCATCTTGTCAGGTCACCTACACCTATGCTACTATTTCCCTACCAGAAATAGTCCTTTCTGGCACCTACACAGCAGAGCTCTAGAGTCAAGAGGCACAGACCTTGTGGAAAATTCAGGCTCCCACTTAAGTCTGATGTTTGCAAGTGAGAGAACAGTTGAAGTTTGATCCAAGAGCCATTGTAGAATGCTGTGTTGGCAACACAGTAATTAGAAGAGAAATGTAACTCAGCTCTTAACTCAGAAAAGCAATCATGAAAGTCCTCCTGTCTACAGGCCGCAGTCACATGCGGGAAACTGTAATACACACACACTTGTCTGTGGGATTCAAGAAGACTTGCCTTGGCTTCCCAGGACACGAGGCTTTAGGCTAAGTAGATATATGCACATAACTTTTCTTCTTCCTCATGGCAGGCACAGACTGTTAAGAGTAAATGGTCCCATCAACCACTCAACACAAGCTCCAGATCTCCAGATATCCTGAACCACTCACAAGGTGAGCATGGCTGAGCCACTAAGAAGCTATTGCTTAAGATCTGGACTAAAGGAGGGAGCACTGTGAAGCTGAGCTTGTGCAGGATTCAAAGGTACTGGCTCCCAATTGTTCAGAAGGATGCAGTCAGAGGATGGTCCCAGGAGGGAAATCAGCTTTGCAATCCTGTCCAGCAGGTGCAAAGCGGTGATTACGTAGGCCTAGGATAGAGGGGTTTGACAGAGCAAGTCGACCCATGAGACACCTGAGGAAGAACTGGTATTGCTCCATTCCTGTTATAAGTCAGTGCAACAAGACTTCTGCCTGACACTTACCTCTCATATGTGGGTCGCCCCGGCAGTAGAACTTGCCTAGTTTCATTCTGCAAGATACTGATAACATTTGCAAACAAGAGCCAAGATACATGCAAAACCCATCTAAACACACAGATGGTAATGTCTCTAGATGCAAGAAGAAATTGGCACTGGAAATCCCTCCTCCTGCTCAGCCAGAGGGGCAAGCACTTTCTAAACTTGTGCGGCTCCATAGGAAACAGGAATGTCTGCAACCTAATTCATATCCTCAACCAAATATGCCAGGTGCAATTTAAATGAAGCAAGGGCTGAAGCCAGCAACAGCAAAAGAGAAAGTATGTGGGGAGTTGCACTGTGGTTGGTATCTACCCTGGGAGAATGACTGTGTGTATATCTTACTGATACTTTCTTTTCAATTTTACCCCTACTATAGTTGTGTTCTTATCCATACGTTTATCAAAACAGGTGGCCAATAAACTGAGAGGCAAAGTTTGTAAAGAAGATTTTATTTTATTTAATTTTTTTAATAATTAAAGTTAAAAACCAAGTAAGAATGCAGGTATATGAGAGGTTTTTTTCAGGTAAGACTAAGTTTAAGATAAGAGTAAAGTGTGAATGATTTTAAATTTCACTTAATTATTTAATCACATAGCAATTCACCAATTCATATACTTTCTAGAGTGAATATCTTTTTAATGTTGCATCCAAATCACAAGCAAAACTACAAGTTCAGTTGATGATGAAGTCTGACTAATTGAACAAAATAAATCACTAGTACAGGCTGTTTGCCTAGGTCACCCTAAAATGCAAAACTAAAAATTCCCTGGGTTCAGTGTTCCCTGCAGCCTCTCTCAGGCAGCAGTCTGTTGTGATTCAGCCACCTCCATCAATAGAGACGATCCAGAGATGATTCTGACTATATGCAATATGACAGGCAAGTTATTTAAGCAGGCAACCAAAAAAAGCCACCTCTTACTATGGTATGGTTTTATTCTGCAGCATCTGCAGTACGATGGGAGCAAAAGAAGCCTTGTAAATCCTTTCAACAGGTGACTTAATTAACAAGATATGGCTACGGTCAGCATGAATTTACCTGCCTGGCTTCCTCACTCACTCCACTTATGGTATTGGCCTGTAAAAGGTCTCTCTTTACAGCAGAGCTCCAGGCAAAAGCTGAGCTAAACTCTGTTAAGAAGACAGTGATGGCTCAGAAACTCTGCGACCTGAGTCAGCAAGCTGAAGAAAAGAACAGAGTGCTCCCAGCCAGGGCACGTGCTTCCCTTTTGCCACAAAATAAAAAAAAAAATTAGACCTGTCTCTGAGCTTCATTGCTTCTGAACCACATACTCCCAACTACTGCAATGCCAGGCTCTGATTCTCAGGTTATGTTGGAATTAACCACTCGTCACTCTCATGGGGATGTCCTAAATGGTCTTCCCCTCCTCTTGACCAGACTTGCAAGGATCTGTCTGCCTGCCTTGTTGTTTCTGCAAACACAGAATAAATGTACAACCTTCAATAACATACATTAAAATCTTTCAAAGGCCTTGATCCTTCTGGCTACTCTAAATAATCCAGCAATTTTCTGAATTTCCCCCTGTATTGTTTTGTCATGTTTGTTAGCAATAACAGCAATACTCTAACATCAGCTATTGGGTCTTAGTTTCCCTTCATATGAAGTTATCCCAGGTGGGTCTAGAGGATCCAAAAAAGAAATCAGCTGTTCTACACAAGCCACTCATTGACTTGCTGGTACCTGGCAACAGGAGAAGTATTTCAAAATTGTACCCAGCAGACACAAACATAACAAGCATCCTGCGAAGTCAGACAAATGGTCTATCTAGACTATCTTGTTTTCAACAGTGGCAACAAGAAATCCTATTTATGGAGAGTACACATGCCTGATGGTGAGTCTATGCCTCTGTGCTCTCCCAGCACCAACGACTGAATTGGGAATACATAAAGGTATATCCTTATTGTGTCATTTTAATTTCCATGTAAGTCGCCTATGAATTTCAGTAGCCCCTTTCTGACTCTGCTGATGCCACCTGCCTCTGCTGCTTCATGGGGCAGGAAGTCCCAGGCTATCAGCAACCACTGCATACTCTTTTCTTAATTTAAACTGATATCCTACAAATGTTACTGAGTGCTACCAAATTATTGCATTGCAGGCTTTAGTGAACAACAGTGCAGGTCCAGCTTATCCACACCCTTCATGATTTTATAAACCTCAATCTTCTCTCCCAACTCATATGGCAGCTCCATCCCAGAACCACATTTGAACCTTTTCATGTATGCTCACCATGCAGAAGATCCTTATCATGAGCAACTTCCTAAAAAACTGTCTGCAAGAACAGTCTTACAAAATGGGGTAAAGTACATTCAATACTCTTCTTAGTGTAACTGAGCTTGGCTCTAACAATCAGCTAATATATGGGAAGGAAAACCTCAGTTTTAGTAACTTTTGTCAAGCAAGTGAAGAGTTAAAACTTACCTGCAGCACAAGCAGCTTTCCCTAGCATAGGCCAGAGCCCTCCCAAGTATCCAAATGAAGATCAGGTCAGCCTAATGGACTTTAGGTAACCATATCTGTTCTCCAAGATCCAGCAGGCTCACTGTCAGCCAGGAGTGGCAGCTCTCCCTATTTTCTCACTATCAGGATCAGTGTTCATTGGTAAAAGAAAGTCTCTGTATGGATTCTGTACATCATAGGTGCCGTGCTTTTGTCACTCCTGATAAAGAGGACAGAATAGATGTATAGATGTCTGTATAGAACAGGACTGAAATCTTCTTGCTTTGTCCAGTCTGCCTACTTGGTGGCCCACGTCTAACGTGCAAGACCGTGATCTTCACTCACATGCTGTGAGCCAGAACATAAAACAGGTATGTTCGGATGACACGCATCACACAGTGCTGCAAGGCCCCCCACACACTGCAGACATTCTCAGACCACCCATCTCTTCTGGAAATCATTCCTGACAACATCATTGTCATCACATTATATTACAGAAGAAAAAAATCCTAACCTTCAGAAGGCTGCACAGTGTTGTAACTCAGAAACCAATTTCTGTTTATATTAGAGAAAAAAAAAATCAACTAGAAAAAGAAACACAATCCAGGGTAGTAAAAAACAACCTTTTTTTTAGACCTGAAATTCCTAATGGGTGATGTAGAAGACACTCCCTTAGGTTTATGCCAGTAAATAATGAGTCACATGAAACTACATGAATTCAGGCCAGTATGATATTGCTATGGGTTGCAATGCTTGCTGTGACAGGGAGCCCAAAGGAGGCAATTGGGCTATCCACATTTTCTTGTGGAGAAGCAGGAGGGCTGAGACTTCCAGGGCTTGAAGTAGTTCAGACTGATCATTCTTCAAGACGGAAATGAAACAACCTGTGTCCTGAGCAGCATTTCCATCTGCCATGATGAAGACCTGGTCCAGCACCAATAACACATGAAAAGGCTTCCTAAACAGATGTTATGTTAGAAGAGGAGTGAATGTATACTGAGGACGATGCATGCATGCCAGCTGCAGTATACCAGTGGCCTTCCAGTGCTGACAACCCTGAAGCTACTGCGTCTGGCACAAGAAGCAGTTCCACCTTCTCCTGTACAGCATATACCTAAACTACCCATCACATCTGTTCACTTAGTGGAGCAGGATGAAACACAGCACCCTTTGGCTTTAAACATTAAAAACTGAATAACAATTGTAAAAACACATCTGCAGATCCCAGTACTTCAAAATTAATTTGCTTATTTAACGTGAATTTAAAGGTAGATAAACCTGAAGGTTGAGATGAATAAACCAATCAAGGATGTTTATAAAGAGCTCATGAAATGCACTATGATTCATTTAGACTTTGCATCTAAGACAATCTGCAAGGATTTTAAGGCATTAACTCTGGTAAATAGACAAATTCAACTCTTCTACAAAGTGTTCCAGCACTTAGTTTTCAGGGACATTTCATACACAGTGGCACAAGCATGAAAAATATTTAGAGGCAGACAGCCAAGTCTCAGCCTGTCTCTTCTTCTGATTTTAGGTCTGAGATGCTATACATAGTCAGAGCAACAATAAATCTTCGACAAAAGGGTGGTGTGCATTTTAACTGTGATGCTGTGGGACAGTTGCTAAGTTCAAAGACTTCTACCTATCAGCATTTGCCCACGTAACTATTCCATGGTGGTCCCAGATGAAAGTGTATCTTAATGTGAGACAGCTCCAGCAGCAGATCAGCTTTGTCCTCATTTAGCCCCAAGTGCTGCTTCCTGCCCCAAAACAAGATCCAAATCCTGATAGCTCTTTTCTGTTTCTTCCTACTAATATGGGTATTGTGGACAGTATCAATTAGTCCTTGCCATATAGGAATAGAGAAATTATAGGATTTTCACACAGTGAAAATGGAAAACTCTAGGGACAAGAAGACAATATTGCAAGGGCCAGCCTCTCACTTCTCCTCTATCACAGTTTACATCAGAGGACTGTAAAGTCCTACTTTCTGTGCAACTCCACCAACTCCACAGCCCTCACTGCCAACATCCATCACTCCTAAGTGTTATGCTGCATCTACAACCTCAACATTAACATAGACCTGTTTCTCTTTAAGTTGCTGTGGCCCTTTGGAAATGTGGGAGGACCCCACCCTCCGCAACTTTTCCATTTCAGTGAGACCACAAACACACAGCTTAGGTTGGCCAGGGAACACACTCAAGATATCCTCCAGGCTTCTTTCCCCTCCTACCCAATCACACAGCATCCCTCTGGAACAGACAGCATGTGTGCACAATTTTTCTTGCCTCCTCCCCATGTCACAGACAATTTCTCTGCGGATTTTTGCATTCATCCCAAGGGTAAGCAGGTTTCTCTGGTCCTTCCTCCAAAGTAAGGACCCACACCACACCCCCATCGCCACACCACAGCCTGTGTGTTGCAAGCCTGCGCATTCTGGCAGGAGGGACATGGGATTTCACAGCAGCAAAAACCTGCCAGCCAACCCACCACACACAAAATTACCTCCATTACTGAGCATGCAAAGAGACACTGAACCCAACTAACATTTTGACCTGTAGCTGGCATGAATTAGCTCAACACCGTCTGGCAGCACCTGCAGTGGAGTGTGATGGAGCCAGGCTAGCTGGGTATCTCTGGGTATCTCCTAACTCTTCCTGCTCAACAGCTCATGGAGAAAGACTTGTGAGTTTTCTGCTAGTGTCATGCCACTGCTAGTGTCTGCTAGTGTCTGCTAGTGTCTGCTAGTGTCTGCCTCTGCCTTGCATGTGGCCAAAAACATCCCGCTGCATGTGGCCACCTGCAAAGAACTTACCCACCCAAAGGAGGGGACCACAAGTTGGGGCAATGCACTTGTCCCTCACAGGAGGTGTTCCTCTCTGCCAGCTATTCAAACCAACATTAAAACAACCTGTTCCTAATGCTCAGGGACTTTGTCATTTAATCTGAGTAATTTAAGTCAGCATAGAGTTCACATAACCTGTCTTCCTCCTTCTCAGTGAGAGGGTGAGCTAACACTTGTATTAATTATTCAAAACATCTGCTCTGGCTCATGTCCCCCTTCTTTTTCAAACAGTTGTACAGTGGCAAGTTCTGAGAGTGCCAGTGCACATGGAAGTGTGCTGATCAACTAACTGCACACAAACTTTTCATCTTAGGGAGCCAGGCATTAAAACTCAGTGAATTATATCTCTCACCTGTAAATTCTGATCTAAAGCCCTGCATCCGGTTACTAGCATGAGGCACACATCACTCTGCCACAGGCGCCAGGAAGGAGAGGTGCTCAGAAGCAGGCGAGTGTCCTGCAGTTGGGACATGTGTAGTAAAACTGCCATGTACAGCATCAAGGCTCTCAGCGCTGATGCTCTTTTTTGCACCAGTCAGTCAAATCCCAATAAACTCAGCTTTCATTCAAGTTGTCTACCAGCCATCTGGGCACTGACATGAGCAGACATGCTCTACAAACAAGGGGCCATCTATATCTTAGAGCACACGTCATGCTAGAATCAAATTTGTAATTCCCCAAAGGACGTATGGGTCTGAAATTCACCTTCCTATAACTCTGAGACAGTGGATCGAGTCCAGGACAAACTGAAAAAAACCAGTACCTTTCTCTGGAGTTAACTTTAAAAAATTTTTAGTTATTAATGGATAGCCGCACATAAATAAAGAAACAGCAAAATCCTTATCAATCACCATATAAGCACACAGACTTAAACAGATAGCAGTACGTCTTTCACCACTAACCAAATTCTGGGGAAAAAAGCAATGTAAACTGAACCTTCTGAAGAGCAACACAGCAAGACTGTCAATGAAACACTGCATCTTCAGTGTGATTAATGTGTTTATTCACAGAACGCCACTCACAGGCAAGAAGATATGCAGCACACATAAAAGTAAAACTAAATCACATGTTCTTAGTAACCAAAAAACAGCTTTCATATTCACTTTCATATTCCCACTAGCTGGCAAAATAAGCCACTGTGCAGTTATCAATGCCCTCCTCAAACCATACCACCAAGGCCCTAGCAGAGGGGCACTTTCTTTGTTGAGATTATTCCCATCCACATCTCACTTCCCCACGAAGCAAAGTTGTATTTTTAGTTCTCCCCACTCCCAGTGCCCATGGATTTGTGATAAACACCCTGTGAAGAAAACAATATAGAGCTAAAAGTAAATCTATCTTCTTGGAATAACTGCAAAACAGAAAATATACAACTTATACATACCTGTCCCCCTTTCTTCTCACTCCATGCATAACCAAGAACAGAGCAGCTGAATTCAAAGAAGGTCTGTCTCAGACACATAGAAAGGAAAAGTTTTTAAGCTTTGGGTTCTGGTTTTCTCAGTCAGAACAGGACTTAGCAGCCAGTGTATTGTCCTCACAAAGCCTAAAAATACTCCTTTTTAGTGATACAGATAATCTTCTAGTGATTTTAAATCTTGATAAATGCTTTACAGGAGAAGGGTATTAGAGCAGAAATTCTCTCCCTGTCTTTATTCTCAGATATACTGAAGCTCTTTTCCCTCTACCTTACTTATTTGGAGGAACTACTTATTTTCACTATTTCTGTCACCAGGAATGTATGCACTTTACCCACGGCTACCCAGCCCTCATTTTCATCTGCTCCCACTCCTCAGAGCAACAGGTCCAGCACCGAAAAGCAAGCAACAGGAATTGTTACACTTCTATACATTACTACAGTGAGGGAAAAGAATGGAGAGCCAAAAATGTTACAAGGCAACATGGTATATTAGGATTAAAGACCTCTACTACTATTAATTTCCTAATTTTCTAAAGCTATGTAATAACCATATTAGGAAATACTAACTTTTATCCTTTGCTCCTCTCCGCTATACTGGAATGACTTTTTTTTTTTTTCCCTTTTTCTCCTCACAATACAATAGCAAAAGCAAGCACAGAGGTTATGATTGAACTTCCACTGACACATTTATTGCTAATCATTAATCCATGTTTCGCCCTTTGTTTCTGACAATGTATATCCAGTAGCAAAATACTGCCAAGAAAATGCACAAAAAGAAGGCAGCATACTGATGTTAGCCTTTAGTGAAGTTTCAGAAGCAGAAAAGGTGTAAGCTCAGCAAAAGTTTCCTTACGTAAACATTTCCTTTTCCATTCCCTATTTCAAAATGCCATTACATTTATATACATACCTACATAGGGCATAGCCTATGTTGCATACCACTAAGCAATACAGTAAATAAAAGACTAAGAAATTAGACTGCACAGTATTTAGAAATACTCTACATTTCCCTACCGAAAAAAAAGCAGTTTTGCTTTCAAGGAGGAAGGCTGCCACCAATGTGGAAGATCTCTGCAATCATTTAAGCTGGGGAAACACCTTGCTGAAAAAAACATGATCTGGTTTTCCAAGACTACAAAAGTACAGAATACAAAAACTGCTACAGTTTACCTCCACTAGTACAGAATTACCAGTATGAAATATTAGCCTGTAAACAAGATAACAACTGTTCCAACACAGAAAAAGGATATCTGCTTCACCAGAAAAATGTAAAGAGAAGTATTAGGCAAACAATCCTAAGACAAATTTTGTGGAAGAGAAGCCTTACGAACTGAAATGTTGAACACTGTCTGTGAATTATGATTTTAAAGCTTTGATTTAAGAAGTAGACTTCTTAAATCTGTATGTAAGTGAATGATACAATTCAAGTGTTTATTTTTGCTAGATATTAATTATTTTACAGCACATTTAGAATTGGAAAAAATATAAAAGTTGTCTTCAGTTATCTGAGGACATGAACAGATTTTGGTATGCTTCTTACCTATTGCCATCACACTGAACACTTGACTGCTACAAAAATAGGACATTGCAAAGAATGAGAAAAGGCTGGCTAGGTCACATATCGAAGTAAAGTTCTTAAAGAATGAAGGCCAGCACTACTGCCCTTCTAAGTTAGCTAAAATTCATTATATGATAGTTCAGGCACGTGAGCCTTTAAGGGCACATCGACAAGCACTATTTTCATCAGCAACTGTCGAGTAAGGCATGCTCTTTAAGGGCCAATTTTAAGAAAGGTAAATGGCGCTTAAATAACAAAACTCCTGGGCAAGCTTCTTCAGTTTACATTGTCTCTACTCCCACCAAACTTAGGAAAGCAGATGGTCAACATGGACAGATATAAACTGTTGGTCAAGCCTTACTGGGCACCATGCATCTCACAAATTGATGTACCAGTGCACACCACATTCTTCACTGTGAGTAATACTCATGGCTGATAGCAAATAAAGAACTGGGTGATTGCAAACCTCATCCTTAACTGAAGTCTTGTAACTGCAGCATACATCCTCACAACTTTGTATGCACGTCTCTGTTGGTTCAACTAAAATCAGCTCTCACCTAGTTTTAAGAGAATTGTGGTATTTGTCTTTTGGTGCATAAATGACACAGCAACAGTTGCTTTAGAATAATAACTATGATTACTGCTGAAATTTGTAGTGGGTGGCTTTAAAAAAAAACCAAAACAACAAATAACAAAACTGGTGAGGGCTTAACATGCTGCAGACAATCACAACAAAGTCACCAGCCCCTACTGTACATTACACATCTCAGATACCAGAATACATTTGTCAATAAATGTGCTAGAAACAGGAATGGTTAACTTAGCAGTGGACACCGAAACTACAAAAAGTAGACTGCAAATCTTCAGACGTATTTGGCATTTATTTGCCTTAGGGAGTTCCTGCAGGACTTGCAGAAGCAGCAGCAGAGGACTTTCAATGCACACTCAGGGAACTGATGATAATTACAGCAGGGAATCCCCAAACTGCAAGAGATGGGAATACCCCTCTCTGAGATCTAGTCTGCTCCCAAGTGCTTGGAAAGGAGTAGTATATAAAGCACTCAAAACAAATTTCTTAGCCCCAGTGATAACAGCAACATTTCTTGTTCCATCATGAATGGGATTTTTGTCTCAAGTAGGTGGTGCCTTTCACATAAGAGTTATAAAGATACATCAATATTTTCATGGTGCCACGCACTACCATCTCCTCATGAGCTCAGTGACATGCACAAATGCAAGGCTCTTCATGGCATTAATCTCGCTCTGCTGAGAGCTTGATGCAGCTGGCCTTGCTGCAGAATGGCCACATAAACCCGGACTCCCTATATATGGTGACCTACAGTTGCTTTGTTGGTGCTCACTAACAGTAATTTGGAGTTGGGCAGTTTTTAGCTCATACTGAAATAAACACAGTTGTAGCATGTGAGCACCACTCTCTCACCTCTCCTCCTGAAGCACTTTGCATGTGGCTGCTATGACCCAAAAAGCTACAGACACAAACCTTCCCAAAAGTTCCAATTAGCAAGTATGTGAGAAGGCAAAACCTGAAAAGGGATAACATTTGGCAGTTGTCGCTCTTTGCTGGGAAAGCAAAAAAAAGGGGTGGGAAAAAGCAGCTGTAAGAAATTCCACTTTGTTAATTATTGACTTGCAGCAATGAACAGTGGCAGAAGGAATACAAATGTCTGGAGAACATTTGGTTCTCAGCAGCACACAGGTTGCTGAGGCAAGACAGGACAGAAGAGCAGAAATTGTTTCCTATGCTCTACAGACCTGTGAAGACACCAACCAGCCCCTCCCCAGAAGCTGCAAGAATAGTACGTATTTACACTGCTGCAATAATAAAATAGCATTCAAAAGCAACAATGTAGATAACACACTTTGAAGGAAAATATCTGTAGGAATCACAGCTACTCTAAGCATATGAATATTATCTGTCACTAGAAATTTCATCTTATTAAAAAGTGTTGATAAATACAGCAAGTTAGTGCTGACTCATGATGGAAAGAGACAACTACTGTCTAAAGATGTAATTAATTTCTCCCTGAGAACAACTTTCAAGGTCTTAGTTACAGTAAAAATAAATATTGCAGGCTGAGTTTTATAATTAGTTAAAAATTACACATTAATCAGCTTGCCTGTTTCTGAAGGAAGGACAAAACAAAATCAGAGACAACAGGCAGCACAAAGATATTTGGACACTCCTTCAGAAACATTATTAGTTTCATCTGTTTGTCTTGCAGAGCAAAATACTGTAGAAAAACATGTTCCATCAGCCACTGTGCTAATCCATGTTATCACTTGCTACGATGATGACAGCTGCTTGAGCTCTTTCCTCTGCAGCACTGTCTTACCGACACAAACTGCTCCACAGCTGAGTACTGAATAGAGCTCATTTCAACAAAATCTATGTTGGGCTACCAAATGCCATCCTCTCTTCAAAAACAGATCAGACTTACACTCCACAAGACATTTAGAATTCTGCCTGGTATCACTAAGTGGTGGCTGTAAGGCTTGTCCACGTATAAACGAACTTTGAAAAACTTGACCACAATGAAAAATAGCACCTCAGAGTGAGATTTCAGAATAATACCAAACCAGAATATTTCAGAACAAAACAAGTTAGTTTCCACAAGAACACAAGTTATGCACCTAATCGTGACCTCATAAAAAAGCTGATTAATGGCAATAAAAATTCACTTCTAACACTCAAACTGCAACACTTTAAACCTGTTTGCAGGACACTATGAAGGACTTTTTTTTTTTTCCTTCACCTTCAGGTGTCAAGGCAGGTGGCTTCTGATCACCATCAGGTGGAACCTACACAATTTATCTCCAAATTTGCCAAAATCTACCAGTGGACATAACATATACCTCTATAGAGTAGCCACTAAAAGGAATAGGGAGGAATAGACATCAGACCTCAACACCCCTCAAGGCCAGCTGTGTTTTGCACCAGCTCATAGTCACAGCATGGGTGGAAATCTGCATTAGTTAGAACCAGGAAGAATAAATAACAGGAATAAAAGATACCCAAATCTCCAAGTGAATGTGTTTTAATTATTTCCTGCCAACTCTCTCACACCAAACTCTAATCCTAGATGAGATTATATATTAATTTTATTGATTTATTGTCTTTATTCTTAATGTCCTAATCGGTCCTATTCTTGACCTTACCGGATCGGCTTGAAGGTTATTTACCTGTATTACAAAATCAAAGTGTATCACGTTAACTTGTGGCAGACTTGTGCTAGTTCTAGCCAACTTTCTTCAGAAAGTTTCCTAGTCTCCATACGGGTGTGATCAGGCAAATAACTCTGGTTTTGGCAAGACTGTAGCTCCTGCTCCTACACCACAGGTGCTGCAGTAGACTGCCTAATATTCCCAACCAACACAATTCAAAGTAAAACAGGATAGGGAGGTGTGTTGAGAGCCAAAAGGTGTGCCATTTTTGCTAGGAACATTTTCTACATGAATAAAGAAACTCCTCCAGGAGGGGCAGATTTAAAGGAATTAGGAGAACCCTGGTTGATTTTCAAAAGGCAGGAATCTGCTAGAGTAGTTGCATCCTATATAGGAAGAGATCTTAGCAGAGTTAAGCTAGTAACATGCTAGGTGTGCGTGCTACACCTTTACACTCCTAAAAGCCTCTGAATTTTTACCCAAATACCTACAAGATCTGTAAGCATTCCCTGGCTTTAGGAGGAAGAATTCCATAGGAGATGGTAAAGGTCCATTGCAAGTGGTCATCACAAAAACCAGCCCCAGTTCCAGCCTTCCCAGCTGGCTGCTCCCATGCAGCTTGCTGGTGGTCTGCACTGCTACTAATTTGTACTACCTTGCCTTCACTTCACTACTGCAAGACTGTAAGATCCCACAGCAGGCCCATCCAGAGAGTGAAAAAAACCCCAAGGAGACACTGCTAATTTAATAATTGAGTAATTTAGTTCCCTAAACAGCCTGCAGCGCTGGGATCTGCTGAAGGCAGTGTACACAGTGCTTCTTGCTCTGCATATACCCCCAAACTGAAGGCAGGGATGGCCTGTCCTGCCTTCCGGCTCAGCCATTTCTTTGAGCTTAAGCCAGCAAGTACCAGGAGCTGATAAACTAAACACTAACAGCAAGTGCCAAGGTATAATTCAGAATGTTGTGAGGAATATTAACAATAGGTAAGGACAGGATGCACAAACACCCAACTTTCCCAGGCATCAGTGGTAAAAATGTGCAAGCAGTGACCATGCCAACTGATAAGCAGCTGTTTCAAGAAATTCACAGCAGAGTAGAGCACAAGTTCAGAGCAGTCACTGTGCACAAACTCTAATGAGCTCCCACATGAACAGTGTGGCTGACCTCATATCGGTCCATTGCTTGGTGTGTAACCCACTATGAAAATGTTTTAACTGCCAAAATTAAAAAAAAAAAATCATAGAATCACAGAATGGTTTAGATTCAAAGGATCCAACATCAAGACCTTAAAGATCATCTGGTTCCAACCCCACCACCATGGGTAGGGACACCTTCCACTAGACCAGGTAGCTCAAAGTCCCATCCAACCTGGCCTTGAACACTTCCAGGGAGTGGGCATCCACAGCCTCTCTGGGCAACCTGTTCCAATGTCTCACCACCCTCACAGTGAAGAATTTCTTCCTTACATCTAATCTAAATTTACGCTCTGTCAGTTTAATATTTTTACCCTTTGTCCTATCACTACACTCCTTCATAAAGAGATCCTCCCCGTTCATGTAGGCCCACTTGAAGAACTGGAAGGCTGCTACAAGATCTCCCTGGAGCCTTCTCTTCTCCAAGCTGAACAAACCCAACTCTCTCAGCCTGCCTTCACAGGAGAGCTGCTCCAGTGCCCTGGCCATCTTTGTGGCTCTCCTCTGGACTCACTCCAACAGGTCCACAACCTTCTTACGCTGGGAGCCCCTAAGCCAAACACAATACCCCAGGTGGGTATTGTGAGAGCAGAACAGAGGGCGAGAATCCTTCAAGCTACTGGCCACACTTCTTTTGATATGGTGGCATTCTGGGCTGCAAACACACATTGCCAGGTCATGTTGCTTCTCATCAACCAACACCCCCAAGTCCTTCTCTGCAGGGCTGCTCTCAATCCACTCATTGCCCAGCCTCTATTTGTGCTTGATACTGCCCTGACCCAGGTGCAGGACTTTGCACTTGACCTTGCTGAACTTCTNNNTTGTTGAACTTCTCACGCCTATCAAGGTCCATCTGGATGGCATCCCTTCCCTCCAGCATGTCAACTGCACCACACAGCCTGGTGTTCATTAGCAGACTTGCTGAAGGTGCACTCTATCCCACTACCTCTACTGCCCACAAAGAGTGCCAGTCCCAATACTGACCCACTGCTTGAGTGAACTCCATTAAGTGAGGCTAAAACTTTCAGATAAAATTTCTCTTAGCTGGAGAAGTCCTTAAAATTGTAAACCCTAACTTTGCTGCTCCCTTCCCAAGCTTGGTCAGACCTGCTGGGCAAAGTATTCAAAGTGATGACCAACCTATCCAGCTGCAGAGGCCTGATATTTTGCAAGGTGTGACTATTTTCGACTGAGTAGTCTGAGTCTCAATACTTAAAAATATAAGAGGATACATATAAACACAGGCACAGATATATCTGTTCTCTGATCAGTCTGAAAAATGGGCGTTTTCTGGCACAATTTCAACTACCGAGGGCAAAATTGGCTAAGGGTGTGTAAAAACTGGTGGTAAATCTCATTAACTGCAAAATGGTGAATAATCAAAACATAGGTAAAAGGACCACAAATCTCATTTCCCAGCATTGTGACTACTCCTTCAAGAAACTGTATGCTCCTCTGAGTGCAAACTAATTCAGCCAGTATCAAATCATGACAATTTCCTAAAAATCTGTGCTAAGAGTACTGGGCAGAGTTTTCTTTGGAATGATGCAGACTTTTCCTGCAGAGGCTTCACTTCTGCAGGAGACATCGTATCATCAAGACACAGCCACACAAATCAAGCTTCCTTTTACCCTTGGTCAAAGCACTGGCATGTAACAATTGTTCCTGTCAACAAATTCCTCCTTTCTTACTCACAGAAATACACTTGACTTTGAGCACACTCAGCCCAGTGGTTACAGCATAATGTAAACCAGTCATTACCCAATTTTCTGTAACTTTTATATTATAGCATGTGTGTATTTCCATTTATCTTTGGTAGACCACAACCTTTTCATTGGCACTGCTAGCTCTCTTTAAGGTCATCTGTCACTCTAAATTGGGAGGAGGGGTTGAGGTTTCTGTTTGTTTGTTTAGTACCGCAGCGTGAAACAAATAGCAGTGATTCTTAATAAGCACCCCTAGGGAACCAGTTTTCCAGAAATATTCTCTTATAATGGTTACTGTGCAAATAATGTACTAGTGGAGGAGAGTATTAAGACAGAGAAATGGTGTGAGGGGGTATTTTTTCTCTTTCAACTTAATAAAGGGGAGGAAGAAAAGTAAAACATACTAGCTTTGTTACCATTTTCTGACACAAGACAGGCAGAGGAAACAGAAGATTAGTATTTAGTGAAAACTGAAGCACTCTTTCTCCGTATATATATAAAGTTGGACATGGTATGCAGTTTATGGACAAATACAACTGCATTTTCTTTACTCAGAGTATCTTTTCTAACGTTTTCTATGAAACCTGTCACTGCTTACTCATTTCAGAAGGACAGCTGGAGACTTACATAAAAGTACTAACTTGACTACACAATATAATGTGGCTCTAGCCTCGTTACCTATCTCAAAACAAGATGGTAAGGTTAGAGATTGCTTCATTTGATATTTAAGCAAAATCCTAGCCATTTAAAAGAAATAGCACAGTCTCTTCTTATGATGACAGCTGAATGAATTGCACCTTTGACTAAACCACAATATCAATTATTTTAACAGTTTAGCAAAAACAGACATGTTGTAAGTGCTTGAAAGCCTGATTTTATTAGGAGCATGAGGGACAACAACTTTCAGCGTGGCTGTGAACTGTCACAGAGACAGACTTAAGGCGAGGGAGGCTAAAGCAGAGGGGGGTCAGAAATCAGTCAAGTACTAGCAGCACCGCAGATTGGTACCAACTCTCTGCCCAGCAGCCTGCAGAATTGCCAAAAATGTTAGCTGAGGCTGCAATCAAAAGCGGTGTTTAGATGTGACATGCTCTTTCAGCAAGAGCCTAAACTTGGTCTATGTTTTCAGTTATCTCCTACTTACAAGAGGGCCGTTTTCCAACCACACAGATTCCCTGGAGTAGCAAGGTAAGAGTTTCACATTAAAGTGGTAGTTGTTTTACACAGTTGTCTAGCTTTGCTACTCAGTTAAAGCAGAGCAGTTTCATTGTAAAATCTGTGCTCCTAATTTGCCTGCCATGTCTTCTCAAAGCTATACTTTAAAATCACTGCCTGTAAGGACAGGGTTGTGACAGAGCATCAGCATTTTGTAAATTTTTGTTTAAGGCACTGAAATCCAGACCATTTCACAGCAGTGTGCTTCTCAGACACTTAGGGAATGCAAATAAATGTCATCCAATTTGTTCTCAAGATTTTACTCCGAGGCTGATGCTCAAATACAGGACAAACATCTTGTTATTTAACAAAGTTCATCTATTGTGCTTAATATTTTTATATACAGAGGAATGCCATATTCTTCTTAACTATGGTTTAATTTTGATAGTTCCTTCAAGTAAGCTCCACTTGATATAGCTATTTATCCACTGCTATCCCTTGGCCAGGAATGTGTAATAATAGCTAACAATTTTAGCATACTTCTCAGGATTTAGCAATTGTCCCTATTCCTTCAGCAGAAACCTCCTAGGGGTTGTGGATGACAGACAAGCAGTGAAATATGCTTTTGTCATCACTACAGAGTGCTTTTTACACTGAATACTGTTTATCACCATTCTTAAGATTTTGGCAAAGAAAACAAGTTTCCCATAGAACTATCTACACTGCCATCTAGTGCAAAGAGTTGGTTTTTTTTAAAAAAAAAATAAAGATGAAACTGCTAGTTTTAAGGGAGAAGGTTGTCAGTGTGTTTCTCCCATACAGAGCAGCAAAAGGAGACAAGAATTGCAAAACTCTTTCTTTTCAATGGCCAACATAGATATCTCCCGCTGTAACAGCAGACCACGATACCCAAAGGTGTGACATGAGTGTTTGGAAGAAAGACTTGTTCACAGACAGAAATGAGAGTTTATTATTAAATCAAGTATTGGGAACAGAAGAGGTTTTTCTAGTCTCTTTTTAACAAGCACATCAATTATACAGAAACCAGGGTGTGTCTGGGAACCTAACGAAATGCATCCAGCAAGTGTCAGCCCACAGGGAAAACACACAGCCTCACCCCAAGAGGGTGGCAGATGTTACGACAAAATTACTATTTGTGTGTTACACTAATCATTATGCTACATCTGAAGCCAAAGCACCGCTGGCTGTGGTTGCTGTCAGAAGCACATCGCACAGGATGAGGGTTATGCAGCTGTAACACAGAAGAACTGAGTGACGGGGCTCGGCTGAGGCTGTTACTCACAGCAGTCTGTGAGGGGACAGAGGGACAAGAACGAGCAGCCAAGGCAGCAAGTGGGACAAGTGGGACCATGGGCCAGTTTCTGCTCCAGCTATCTGCCAATGACAAGGCAGAGCCGTAAGATGTGGCATTGATCACTCAGCACCCCGTACCCTGCCAGAGGGGTCATTGTGGGATGCTGAGGGGTCCATAACGGCTATTTGGCCTTCGGGTCTGCAGGATGGGTAAGGAAATCATATTGCCAACGAAGTATCAAGTCTGGCTGCTTCAAGAATCACTGTCTAGTATGGAAAAAAGTGCATCTTGTTAGTATGGGCTGTTTCCTAACCAAGGGATTTTCATGTCTCTAACATTTAGCACTCCACTTACATGGTTACAGGTGGAAGCCTGCCTCTGACCAGAGGAGGAGGAGATGCAGCTCCTCCCAAGAACAGGAGTAAAATCTTCCAGTAAATTCTATAACTTACCCACTGCAGGAGTGTGCCTGCTTCCCCCAGCTCAAAGGGAAAATAATGAAACCCATCTCTCTGATTAGCAGTTACATGGTGTTAACATGCTATGAGGTTTACACTTCCCTTCGGATACAGTAACGCCTCTACAGGACCAGGTAACCAGTTTTTAGCATTTTCCATTTTTCTAGATGAAAAGCAGAAATGTTTGCACACAGTCTAATGCCCTCTTGCAGTACAGCATCTGGAAGAGACACCTATACCAATGAAAATAAAATTCAAGAAATCCTTAAATCAGCAGCCTGCTCATGGTCATTATTATTATCTATTATGCCCTGGATTAGTTGCCAAAAATTATACCAGATCTGGTGTCCAAATAAGCCTGCCTACCTGTGGCTCTCAGGCAGGACACCCACACAGTTACTTTGCTCAGCACCTCTGTGAGAGGAAGCAGAGTGGTTTTCTGGCTAGGAAAAAACTGATCCCCTTAGAGCCAGTCTCATGCATGAGTCTGCTTTCCACCTTGGGGCTGGAGACCTTGAGAGCAGAAATCGAGTGATGCTTGCTCTCTCAACAGCATTCCAGAAGAGAATGGAAAGTTCTTTGGTTTTGTTATAGTGAAACAAGGTCCATCAATTTATAGAAAACATACAAGTATGGGGAACCTAAAGCTTTTTAAAACAACAAATACTTTGCTACTGGCACAGTCTGAAGGAGACTGTATTTTGATCAATTGCTAGAGGTTTTCTGTGTTGTGTCCTAAAAATCCATGGAGAGGATCCCATGGAGCCCATGTACATTTGTATACCATGGAAAGTGGTTGCTTTCTGTGCTACTTAACTCACTTGCACTGCTAAATAGCACTGAGAGGCAGATCAGCAATCAGTGGACATGCCCCAGTTCTTTCAAGTGGAATTACAAAGCTTTTCTGCTTGGTAATAGGAAGGAGTTTGCTTCAGGGGAGTGGATGGCACTGAAGAGAAAAGTAAACTTTGTCCACAGGATGTTCCTGCCCATGGCAGGGGCATTGGAACTAGATGATCTTTAAGGTCCCTTCCAACCCTGACAATTCTGTGATTCTATGATTCCATAGACAACTGCCTCGTAAATCTAGTCACCTTTGTGACCAGCAGACCAAGCCTTGCTGTGTATGGACAAGGCAGCAGTCACTTCTATCTACCCTTCTGCTGTCCTTCAGCAACAGAAAAGTTTTGTCTAGAACAGAATAGATCCATTACCTGCACTTGAGCCTTTATCTAAAAAATCAGAAAGACTCACCTTTCTTAACTTAGTGATAAGTAAAAGGGGGAAGAGGAGGTTAATGACCCAGTCTGGAAGACAAGATGGTAAGTAAGATGACAGCAAAAGCCTCCTAAAAGCAGTCACTACCTGTTGTGCCAGCTCCAGGGTCCACATTCACCATCTATTAAAGCCTCTCTCAAAGTCACAGTGGTCAGCTGGTACCATGAATTTAGGAGGCACTACCTTCAGCTGCAGCTTCACTCTGTCGTACCTAGGTCCAGCCTAGACACAGCCCATCAGTGGCCATATGGTCACAACCCAGAGGGGCTGTATTCAGGTTGCTTGGTACCAAGGAGAGTCCTCAGTGACACTTTGCTCTGCCCTCTCCCAGAAGGGAAACAGTCTTCTGGTCTGGGAGGAAGGAGGACTTGGCAACTCTTTGGCCAGCTCACCACATTGGCAATTCAGGTCTCACCATCTGAAGGCAGAACTGATGAGTAGTGACACTGATGGTATCATGGCAATTAAGACACCAAACCTGAGCAGCAAGGAAAGAGAGGCACAGAGTGCTATTTCCTCCTCTCTCACACTAAAACAATGACTACCAAATGCTATGAAAAAAGCAGCAAGTCTCTGTTAAATATGTAAAACCCCTCATATCTGCTAATGTATGCACAAACAGAACAGGATTTCCTTGATTCCTGTTGTACTCCTTGTTCAAGGCTAAAAATACTCAAAAGACTTCAAAAATTGAAGACAAAAAGTTTCATGATCATATTTTTACCAGTTTAACAACAAACCTCTGGCAACAGCAAGGAAAACCAGGTGTTTTTTCCCAGTATTCAGCTATCAACGCAAGATTGGGGAGGAGGAAGAAATCCTGTACAATAGCTAGCAAAACCCCTACCATTTTCAATATTTTTTAAAATTCAAATTTTAGTGAATTTTGTAATTGATTATTTTTTAACCTGTGTATCCAAGAAAAAATGAAATTAAAAAATGAAATAAATGAAATAAAAAGGCATATTAAATGTGTGGCTTGAAAATATGAAGAGGGAACAAAAGTTTTGCAAGTTTGCAAAAGCTAGGGGATGTCAGGCAGGGTAAAAAGGGAAAGTAAAAATGAGGTGCATTCACACAGCCTCAATAACCCATGAAACTCCTTGCCACTGGATGCTGGCTGTGCTAAAAAGTCCACACATTTAAAAATCCCAGATGGAAGAAAAATACAATTTGTCCATCCACCAAGGGCTATTGAAACAACCAAAAATACCTGTGGCTTGAGAAAGCTCTGGACCACAAATTGTTGGGAGGTTGGTGGTATAATGTGGGAATGCATTATGTGCCTGCCCTGTTTTTATGTTATATTCCCTAGGCATTTTTCTCTGGCCACCACCCGAGAACAGACTGAACCCTGTGGACCTTGACCTGATCCAGTACAGCCACACCTGCATAAATAAAACAGAATAAAGTGACAGAGGCAAAGCACCATTTCAGATTGGTTCTTCCACTAGTAGCAACATGAACAGAAGCGGTTTGATGTGCCTGTGTCATTAAGTATTCGACCTCATCTTTTTATGGACAAATGCATGCTAAACTCTGCAACTCTAGAAAGAGCCTAAGGATAGTGTAGCAAGCCTGCACTTCTCTTACAGCCTTCCAGACAGCTGGCTTTCTGGTTTT
>VZZY01024556.1:0-11080 GCA_013400335.1 Eurystomus gularis | reverse complement strand
GAATGACAGTTCAAAGGAGGCGCAAGCTCTGTATCCTATCTCCACAGACACATGCCAAACTCATCCAGAATTGCCAACTAAATTTCAAAGGCATGGAAATATTTGACTAGCTCTCCGTCAGGTTGTGCGAGAGAGCCCACAGACAGAACTTGTTTGTGGGGGTGTTGTTTGTCTACAAATAGGGCATTTTGCTATGGAATGCCTAATGTAAACCATACATTTCTTGAGAGAAGCCTGGCAAATCTAGGGATTATCACTGACTAGGAAATAAAGGGCCTTTTCACACCCACAGTATGTTGTGCTGAAAATTTCTCCTACTCGGAGAGAAAAATCTGCTCACCTGTCTAATTAGCATGATATATTTATATACACAGAATGTTAAGAAAAACAGTGTTTGCAAAGGAGCTATCCTGTTGAACAGAAAGAGAGACAGAACATCCCTCAGGGCATACTCATGCAGATTTACACAGATATTACCTGATAGCTTAGTCCTAAAGCAGCCTGGCTCTTGAGAAAAACAGAGGTGCCTGCTGCCAAACTGCAGCGGCTGCTCACCCTCACGACTGTTACAGAGACTCCTGGGAACCTCTGAAGGTTGCTTTGTTCATTCTTGGCTTTTTTCCTTGCTAAGTTTGTCTTGTTGATTATCCCGTGCAGCACGTTCTTCTCTGCTGAGCTACCTACTGCACACACTAGGACTTTCAGCAAGAGATGGGTAGAGCCCTACAGGAAAGCCAAGCCTCTGGAGCAGTTTTCTGCCCAGAGTATTCTAACATTTAGAAAACAAAGCCCTTAACGTATTTCTTAAAAGACCATTTACACAGTTTTGCCAGGAGCAAAGCATGAATCCCAAAATGCATGGCCTTCCATCTGCTGAAACCCCTGCGGCCTTGCAGCAAAAGCCTCCTGGGCAGAGGTCTGACTGATGGAGGCTGTGATGCACAGCCCTCCCTGGAGATCTGTCACATGCCTTTTGGGGACTAAGGACTGCTTTCTGAGGTGGCTCCCAAGGGAGCTGCTCAGCTGCCCACAGTTCAGCTCTGCAGGCAGAGGGGCATCAAGCAGCAGACTCAGATGCACAGCATGAGATTCTCACCCTGGTATGAGTTGCGTCCTTGTCACAAACACCATGGGTGAATCTCTCAGTAACAGCACTTGCTGTACAAGCCTATGCAAACCACCTATACACACCTTTCTGCCAGCTTGCCCCTTGTGGTTTCTGTACTAGGAGACAGGGAGGCTAGCAAGAGACTCTGATTAATGATTCATATCCAAATCCCTAGACTAATTCTCTTGCACAGGACACTGAAACCAATGCAGAATGATTTGTACAGTATTAACACTGTGCAATATTAATACCTTTTTAAAAACAAACAATCCAATGCAAACTAGATTAAGAACAATCCAACGTCCACATGGGTCAAAACTCTGGCAGTCCTGCAGCGCATTTGAGAGCTAACAGATCAGTTCATGCACAGCATTTTTACTGGGGGCTGTGCTTCTTCCTTAGACTCATTTAGCACATTTTGGGAAGACTGACCAGAGACACTCCACCCTATAAAACAGGCACAGCTAGGAGGTGTGGGAAACACTAGGCCAGCAGAAGGGAGGGTGTGTGGAACACCCCTGGGGTAGCACTGCATTGAGAGGATGCTGCTGAGCACAAGGGCCCCTCTGCAGCCAAAGGAGAACAGGTAGCCTTAGCCTTGTGGAGGGACTATGAACTGCCGCATTCATAAAGACACAGTGCTTAACAGAAAGTACTCCACGGGGATAAAACCCACACTTCCTCTCATTGGGTTTCCAGACTTGTTCTGCAGGCAAGCACAGAAGGGGTAACGCAGCATTCAAAGTGCCTACCAGTGAATGGCTGTTGTGCTCATTTGAGCCGTGCCTTTGTCCAGAGCTCTGAAGGCACCAGGAATCAGGAGATGTATTGAAGTGGCATGATGGTGCCAGCTCTGCTACAGTGTAAGTGTGTCAGAGAAGGCTTTGTGTAACTCAGGGATGAGGTCCAGCTTGCTCAGGCGCTCCTGGGCTGAGGGCAAGTACCACAGTGTGCCTCTAACTTCCTTCTCATTCCAGGCTGTAAGCCTCAGTGGTCCATAAATGAATGCCAAGGTTCACCCACTCCCCTCTTTCCCCCAGCAAGAACATTTTTGGCAGTGTTGATATGGATAGCTCAGAAGCTTGGGAACCGTCCCACTATATATCACTGCCTTTAATGCTTTCAGTGTGAAGTGAACCGTGTTTCTGAAATCTTACGGCCAAGTTTCAAAACTTATGACCATTTTGGAAGCATGTTGTGCTTTTATGCATAAATACTAGGAGACAACAGAAAGACTGACAGAATTAATGAAGAAGCCAATATGTACACTTGGAGACAGTGCTTGGATGCAACTTCTAACCTTCTCATTACTCAAAACTTGGACACGCAAATATATGCAAAACCCAACACCAAAAAAAAGTACAAAGTTTCCTCTGAAATGTCATTAATGCCATCAAAAACCTAGAACAGCACTGCCAAGATGATTCTTTAAGGACAAAGTCTGCACAAAAGAAATAACGGGTTTCAACTCCCCAAAACACATGAAAGCCACCAAACTGTCTTTGTTTAGACAGTGTTTAGATTAGTTTTCCCATGATCACTGTGTGCCCAAGGTCTCCTGTTTCCTTCATACACTATCTGCATCTGGTGACAGGTTTGTAACATTTATGAAAATGCTCTCAAGCATGAAGTATAACACTGTTGACACAGTATATGTTGACACTGTTGACAGTATAACACTAAATTCTCATAAGAAAATAACATCCCACCAGTGGAACAGTTGTTGATTACTAACCTGCAATGACTGGAGCAGTACAGCAAACTTAGTATGCTGCCATATATCCTATACCGAGTATCACGTAAGGACAGAATATACAAGCTGCCTAGCAGAAATTAAACCATTTTGGCAGTGCTACATAAAATGTGCATGCGTACATACTGTCACAGAAGACACACAGAGAATCATGTATACCATATCAAGTATAAAATTTGTTTGCTGAAATAAAAACACCAGTTATCTGCATACCATCTCTTGGTAAGGCACCAAACTCCAGAATAACACTATTCCTTGTACTTTGTCTCTACTTCACCACTGATAGGTGATTCTCAGGATCTCAGTTTCTCTAAAGCTTATCTCCTCCCTTACAGAAATCCAAGCCAGCAGCCCTACTTTCCTTCAGAAAGACATTTGATACAAATAGCTGAAGAGGGAAAAATGTCCCCATTTCCTCTGAGACGTCTTCCTCAAGAAGTGTGGCTTGTGCACAGGCATGTAAGTTGGTAGGAAAAACACCATCTCCGCTCCATGGACAAAGCAGGAGAGCAAAGCAGACAGCAAGGACTTCCCCTGAATACAGATAGCATCACTCCTTAAACCAGGAGTCCTGCAACACACCACAGAAGATTTCACCACTGGCTGCTGAGAGGAGAGGTCCTTCCAGCCCCACCACTCTGCCTGGATCCAGCCCCTCCCTGGGTGCCTCACTGTAAACTGATCAGACGGATCAACAGCTAGAAAATGTTGTTTGTTTGTGTTTTTTTTTTTCCATGTGTAGTGCTAGTTTTATTCCTGGTTATTCTCCCAGCCCAGCTCACACACAAGCAGATGGGGCTGGTGTGCTAGCACTTGGGGAGGTCATGGAGCTGCACTCTCTGTGGAGTGTTTAATCCAAATTAAATACAAGAGGCACAAACAGGATGCCCCTCTTTGCCAGCCAGATCTCCCACCCACTCTTCCTTGTGCCTGCTCTCAAGATGACAGTGAGGAACCAACAGGAAACTTGTGCCCTTCCTCCCTCCCACTGTTCCCCAAAAGGTTTGTTTGTCCTTGCAAAGCACAGTCAAGGCAAGTCAATGCCTCCAACGCTTCTCCTTCAGCTCCCACAGACATCCAATCTGTGGAGGTATCCGTAGGACACAGATATAAAACCTGTGGCTATGCCATATCACTTTGGCCTCAGGGAACAGGGTCTATCACACACAGCCTTCATCTAATTCCCCTCTCAGAAATCTTCAGAGCAGCACCTGTGGCAGTACCCACAGCATTGTGGCAGGCAGCTCCAATAGCGTTTGCTTTGCATGGAGGACAGCATCTAAAAATCAGCCTAACCATCACAGACAAAGCATGTAACTGTGCCTGTGATAATTATCATGCATTTGAATTGTAATCATTCTCCAGGATTAATTTAATTGCCCAAGGAATGGAAAGGGACAGATTAGTCCTCTCAATGGTTGCTCCAGCATGTCTGCACATCCAAAGGTGTGAATATCACCAGCTGCTTTGAACAGGGCTTCCTCACTTCTCTACCAGATTTTAATTTAAGGAGCAAACAAGAAAGCAGCTTGAATTTTACAGCAGCTCCCGTGATGAAGGAGTCATAACCCCCACTAGTGCTTTTGTTACCATTTCAGCTTCTTATGAAAAATGTCTTTTTCACAATGAAAGAGCACAATCGTTTCCCAGTGCCTTGTAACAGACAGCAATGCTATCTCAATTTTATAATTTCACTTGTAGAGCCTGCAACAGAGAACAGTTCAGAAACAACAGAAGTGAGCAGAGATAAGGCAGCATTCACAGAGCTGGTCAGGACACCAGAACTTTTGAGAAGCTCTGAATTTATGGCCTCTTGATTTGTACTAACAAATCTGACAGGTCTGTGCTCTGACAGGACACAAACACAGCTACTGCCTTTTCAAGTTGGCCCGCATGTGGTTTAAAAATGTATGTACCATAACCGAGAGCCACCTAATGGACACTGCCTGCTACACCTGCCCCCACCACAAGTCCTAGACTTGAAAAAAGCTCCTCTCTACAGTAGACATAACCTAACTCCCTGCTCCTGCAGAGCTGTCACAGGGTTCATGACCTCGGGAACTGTGACCTCAAAGTCTCCCGAGTTCCACCATAACATGCGACTTCGGAAAAGAGATGCACACACACATTAAGTGACAAAATACCCATATGTTTTCAGGCAAAAAGTTGATTCTCTTTTTATATGCAGAGTCTGTTACAGTGAAGAACAATACGTTGCTTCCCAAGAAAGGAGGGAAAGCCATCAGACTTAGGGTGTATTAATAGCTATCAGTACCCCAGACAAATGCCTGAAAAACCTCTGCAGGGTTTCTAACTTGTCCTGATCACACAGGAGGAAAGGAGATTCCAGGCGCCCAAGATTAACAGTAGTCAGACAAAAACAGCTTTTATTAGTTACAGCAAATGAACAAAAGAACAAACCCATGATCTTAGAAAGGAGACCCTCAGTCATGTCCAAGAGACTGTGTTAATGGACTGAAGCATGAACAACTACTGTCTCCCAAACCAAAATTGACTAATTTTACATTTCACTCTCCTAAGAAATTTTCTCCAAAGAAAATTTTACATTTCACTTTTGCCTAAGAACTAAATTTTCTTTTGCAACTATGCACTGAAATGCAGCATTGCTCTGAATTCCTCTGTGTGAAGAGCAAAACAGTGAATGTCAAAATAGAAAACAATTAAGATAAATTACAATTGCCATGTAGTTCTGTCCTATTCCTTACACAGGTTCTCCCTCTGAGTCTTAATTGATTCATTTCACTAATAGTACAAATCTTTCTTTTGTCAGGTTAGTTTTCTGCTGAGCAGCACATTGAATTAGTTTTGCCCTCTTTCCAAACCATGCATTTCTCCTGCCCTCCTTGTCTCTCCAGGGCACAACTGTCCAGCCTCGACCCAGACTGGGGAACTTCAGCTGAAGAAGAACCTGCTGAAGGGGAGCCTACCACATGCAAAATTCACACACATGCCTGCCTTCTCCCTTTTCCCTAAAGAAGGGTTTTTTCTGGTATTCCCCTATTCCTGTGACCCTCCTCTCCCCCAGATCTGCTCCTTCCAAAACCACACTGCAGTACAAACGTGTTTCTTGCACCAAAATCCTGCACTCAATAACAGCAATACCTACTTTGTCCAAAATAATCTCTAATGTCCAAAATCAACTAAACATACGTGAAATATTTACAGGGAAGACAAAGGCCAGACCAGTTTTTAAATCTAGTGCTAAAGAAGGTGTATGTTTTATAACCTCAGTAACTATGAAGTTGTCAGTAGGGTAGGATAGACAGCTGTTAGGCCTCATAAAATAAGTCTGAGGACACAAAACAGCCTTGAAAGAATCACAAATCACTGGCCATCTGCTGAGGTACTGTCACCCGAGGTCACTCACCTCCCTACCCACTGAAAAGCTCACCACCAAGGCTGACCACTGAGACCAGTGTTCCTGTCTTTGTAGCACACATGGATGAAGGTGCTCAGTAAATGCTTGGCATGAAGCTGTGGTGGGACAACTCCACAGATGACCAATGTAGCAAAAGTTTTAGTAAATTAAAAACTGCCTCTATCGCTTTCCTGCACCTGTTTTGTGATGCGGTGTACTAAGACAGGGTACTAATAAAGGAGCCAGCATGCACAGGACTGTAACTTATTTGTTAATTTACTTTACAGCCACTACTTCTCACTGTTCCACAGCGAACACCAGCAAAATATCATGTTGTAGCAATACTAATGATATAACACAATTATTGAATCAGAAGGCCTTTCCAAAGCACTCAGTGAAGAAAATACAAGGAAGGCAGAGAGATTATAGAATAGACACAAAACTGAGAAAAATGTAAGGAATATAGAATACCTTTTAATTTTTTTTTTCTCCAACCTAAATTCTCTCTCGATGAGGCAGGTGCTATCTGCAGCAAATCAACAAATAAAACTCACTGCAGAATTCTAGCGTTCTCAGTGAAGCTTTTTGCTTTTCCAAATGTATTTATTTCTCTGGTACAACCATTGTATTTATTGAGGTTTACAAAGACAGAAATAGCTGTAGGCTGTACAGATTAACTGAATATCAACACATTCCGTACCATAAACTCTTTTTAACCACATCATTACTACAAGTAAAAACTCACAACTTGCATTTGGCATTCACATACAATTGACAAACAGAATATCTTTCATCATTTTAACCCCCCCTTTTTTCTTTTCCTCTTTTTTTCAATTCCTCCCTGGCCTGATCAGAGACTGCTGTTCCCCATCTGAGGAGGTATCTTCCCCACTGCTACTAACTCTTACACAGACATGGCCATCTCCATCTTACTATACTTTTTTCAAGGTCCTGTCCATTTTGCTATACTTTTTAATTTAAATCTGTTTCTCCCGCTTTGTCTGAGAATTGTTCTGCAGAGCAAGGGGCAGGGGAAAACCTCATTAAAATAACCTTTATCAGAAAGATGGAGGGAAGAGGGTAGTCACCCAGTAGGCACAGAGTGATACTGCACCACTTTAAACTACTTTTGACTTTGTTTCTTCCCCCCAAATTACTACAATGGGAGATTAATAGACTAGGACCTATTTCATGTCTATTGACATTAAAATGCTACACAGATTTTTAACTTTCAGATACTTAATCTCGTTCTTCTCAGTCTCTTTACAAGCTAGCTGCTGCTGAAATACTCAGTGTTCAATCTTCTATTTGAAGTTCTGTAAGGAAAAACAGAAATCTATCCCTACACTTCCTACAAGGCTGGTTTTCCACAATGATCCCCGCACCATCACAAGGCTTGCACTGCATCAAAGAAGTCTTCACAAGTGGAACAGGATCATGGCTCACCATCTTGCATGAAGTCCTGTTATCTCCGACATAACCTTTCTTCTCTGTGTACAGGCTCTTACATTGCCTTTCTATATGGTCCTGCCTGTATAGTCACTACTTTATATGAAGGGCACATGCATTTGGAGATGAAGGTTCAGAGTGCAGAGCTCTCTGGGTAACAACTGCTGTCATCAGCTCACATCTGACTTAAATGTACCATCACTCTCAGAACCTTTTCAGAAGTGCCCTACCCAAGAATAGAAGATTTGGTAGTACTATATTAGGCAACCCTTTATTACCTACATAAAGGGAAGCATGAAAGTCAACCTCTGAAGCTCTTTACAGATGAAATAATGCTTATGATACCCCTTGCAAAATCTGGGCTTTAGAGCTTTCATTGCTCAATGTATTAGCAAGCTCAAAATTAAAAAGCAATTACCCATCTCTAGAGCACATGCACAAATCTTTACATAATTAAGTCATTTTAAGTGTTCAAAAACCACTGTGCAGGCAGGTTAGCACCACAGCTAATGGTGGGCTAGCATGAGTTAAGCAGATATCTTCTGAGGGGCAAATCTGATACAGAAGAATTGGTCGAGGCTGCAGAGTCAACCAGCAGAAGAAANCAGAGTCAACCAGCAGAAGAAAGCTCCTTTTCCTCTCTCAACTCCTTCAGCTCACAGTTATTGCCCATGCATGTCTTCAAGATCTCCTCTGTTTGTAACACTCCTTTGCCTTCAAAATTCCTTGAATTTCTGAGCATTTCTTTTCCCATGTGTCTGAAGACAAAACCTATTTCCAGACTCCAAGCAATTAGCCAGTGACCACTGATAGATTCTAAATTGTTTCACATACCTAGCAAAGGACACAATGCCTCAGTAACCCCCTCTTTTTAGCATAAAGCAAAAGTGCTTGTGCTGTCCAAAAGGAGATTTCAGTTTAAAATAAATTACTAATTCTTATTTCTATGCAATTACAATTAAAAGCCAAACCCAGTTAACCAACCTCAACAAAGCCACACTATTATGCTTTTAAGCTTATGCTTACCAGCTTAGACTGATCTACCCATGAATATAAGGAATTTTACAGGCACTTTAAAATGCACAGACAAAAATTAAATATAGACACATAAAATAATGAGATGCATACTTCTGCTGTGAAGTTATACTACACGTGCCTAACTCTTCCCTAGACAGAAATCACATCAGTTACTTCAAAAGGCAGTCTACTTGCTTCTCTATTTCTCTTTAAAATATCAAGACTCCTGTTGAAACACACCTTCCCCACATCTCCCCTTTTTAAAACTGTGGGAATTTGGTACTTAATTTTATGTTATAGAATTTGGAGCAAAATTAAGGAAGCAGTTAACTTGAAGTGAGGTGACAGAGAAACAAGTTTGGTATGGTAGCCTTATTCACAAATGAGGGGTAACCTGGCAGAAAACACTCTTCCTTTCCTACAATTTTAAATTCAGCCAAAATAAGGAATAATCCATCATTCAGTGAGGACAGATTTAAAGTAAGATGTCCTGCCGCTCTTAAATTTGGCACGGAGTTTTTACCCCTTGAGAATCATGGGCACATGCCAGAAACTATGAAAATTTCCACCAACCTTTTAAAAATTCTGAAATTTAAAAATTGGTTCAGAAAAATTAAAAAATGCAACATTACTTATCTCTCAAATAATTAACTTTGAGGTTTTTGAGGAATATTTCAAGCACAGTAGCTATGAGCCTTTCAGCAAAGTCAGTGACAAATTTTCCTTACACATCCTGAGGACCAACAGCTACATTCAGCTGTAACAAATCCTAAATGCCTATGCCTAGATTGGTCTCTCATGCTTATGACATGGTTACTGAACCTTCAAGCTGATCTTTGGGAAGCAACAGCATTCATCTTTCCCTTGTATCCTTCTTTATCAGGGAAGATAAGTAATGCATCTCTACAGAGGCAGCTGTGGTCCTTCATCAGCTGCTGCTGTGCGGAATCAAGGCAGCAAAAAATGTCAGAACACTTGAGGCCAAGGCAAAGAAAGAAGAGAAAGCTGGAACAAAACTTGCTAGAGTAATTTGTGATTTCACTCCAAAGTAAACCACAGGCTCCACCTCAAGGCAGTGACTCCTTAAAAGTTGCACTTACTTCAAAACTAGTAGGAGGAAAAATTCCTTGGGTTTAAGACAGATTAAGCCCTATACATTCATAATGCCCCCTTAAAATGGAAGTTCTCCAGCCTACTGCATATTTTTCAACCTCACCTTCCAGCATCACCTTTCCTGAAGGCACACTACGGAAAGCTTTCAGGAATACTATTTGTTTAGCACAAAATAAATAAACCAATACAAACAAAGCAATATAAACAAAATTCTGCATTTTTTGCACCATGGTATTCCAAGCGCATAAGAATACCCCCATGTTAAGCAGGATAGAAGGAGGAAGAGTGAGGAACTTTGAAAATGGCTTAGTATCATGCTGGATCCAAACCTTATTTAATCCCATTTTGCATTTCAAAGCAAACTTCAGCATTAAAAAAAAAACAACCCCAAAAAATCATGTTTCAGATATTTAAAGCTTGCAGTGAGGCAACACATAACTGCTTACTCTATTTTGTTATTAGTTGGAGGCACAATCATTTTCCCGAACCACATATTTCAGTTTCTACCTACCTATCCAGCAATTCTTCTGCCATTTCTAACCATTTTCATTTCTGCTGCATACAGCTTATCCGTGTTTGCATTGATGCATACTGGGAAAATCTGTGTAGCCATCCTTGAGCACCCTTAAGAGCAGCACAGAAGGGAGGTGTAAAGGGGGAAGAAGAGAACAGGAAAGCACCCTAAGGCTATATGTGTTATAGATAGCAGATGAGCATTGCCCTGAGACTATATGTGCTATAGACAGCAGATGAATATTGCACCTTGGCACACCACATTTCATGGAAACTGCAGGAGAGCTGCCAGCCAAAATGGTTGTTGGGAGAGAGGGTTAAAAAGTGTTCTGCCCTCTGTGCAAAAAAAAAAACCAAAACCAAAACACACCAAAACAAAAAAAAAAGACTCACCAGCTTCACTGTTGAAAGATAATCAATAGAGGCCTCTAGAAGGACAAAACATGATTAGTTATAATGGTCACAAACATTGTGCAAGGTCACTGCTCTACTTAAAGCAAGTTTTGCAGGAAAGTCATTCCTTTAACAGCTGAAAGTTAGTTTAAGCTTGGCATTCAGTGAATCCATTAGACAGTCTCATTAAGAATTGGTTTCTGTCACTGCAGAACCCCTCAGAGCAAGTAACAGCCTTATTACCCATGGTAATTTGCTAAGATCAGCATGCAGTTCATTATCCTCCCCATCTCTTTAAAATTAGTGGTGGGCAATATTGTGCAACAACAAAAAGGAGGAAATAAAGATTTTGTCC
>VZZY01024555.1:66673-108695 GCA_013400335.1 Eurystomus gularis | reverse complement strand
CTTCTTGTGCTGGAGGTTCCAGAGCTGGAAGCCATACTCCAGGTGGGGTATTATGACAGCGGAGTAGAGGGGGAGTATCACCTCTCTTGACCTGCTGACCACACTTCTTTTAATGCAGCCCAGGATATGGTTGGCATTCTGGGCCGCACTTGCACATTACTGTCACCATGTTGAGCTTTTCATCAGCCAGTACCCCCAAGTCTTTCTCCTCCGGGCTGCTCTCTTGGCCTTGTTGAACTTCATGAGGCTGGCATGGGCCCATGTCTCAAGCCTGTCAAGGTCCCTCTGGATGGCATCCCCTCCCTCCAGTGAGTTGACCACACCACACACCTTGGTGTCATCCGCAAACTTGCTGACGGTGCACTCAACCGCACTGTGCATGTTGCTGCCAAAGATGTTAAACTGGACTGGTCCCACTACTGATCCCTGAGGGACATCTCTCGTTACTGGCCTCCACCTGGACATTGAGCCATTGATTGCAACACTTTTAGTGCAACCATCCAGCCAATTCCTTATGCACTGAGTGGTCTATCCATCAAATCCATGTTTCTCCAATTTAGAGACCAGGATGTCATGCAGGACAATGTCGAAGGCTTAGATCAAGTCCAGGTAGACGACAACACTTGCCCTTCCCTTATCCACCGATGCTCTTGCTCCACCATAAAAGGCCACCAGATTTGTCAGGCACAATTTGCCTTTGGTGAAGCCATGCTTATTACGACTAATCACCTCCTCATTTCCCATGTGCCTTAGCAGAGCCTTCAGGAGAATCGGCTCCATGGTCTTGCCAGGCACAGAGGTGAGACTGACTGGCCTGTAGTTGCCTGGGTCTTCTTCTTGTCATCCAAGCTACTTGCAGACAAACCATTTGCTTAGCATGGAAGAGATTGAAGAGACTGTTTACAACTTCTCCTTTTTTTGTTGGATTTTGTTTGTTTGTTTTTGTTCCTCTTCTTGATAGCTAAAACAAATCTGACAAATCTACTGAACTCTCGGTGTCAATATAGGGATAAGAGAGTGCTGTTTCCATCACACTCAACTCTTTAAGTACTGTTCTGATGACAACACCGGTAAGAAAGCAAGAAGATAAACATAGTAAGAAAATGTATTTATTCAGATGTTAATTTATTTTGTTGCTAACTGCTACTGAGTCTTTCTTGGTTAAGGTTTCTTGAGTGACAAGGGGAATCCTTTATTGTTTCAAGGAACAGTTTTTTAGAATTGTTTTAACTCAGTCAATTTCTATCCTGAACATTGTATTAAATTTCAAAGCAAACATTCCTTAAAAAACTTAGATTTGGAAATGAGATTAGAAACAGGTTTGCTGAAACACCATGGAAAAAACCTTTTTATCTTTCTCTTATCAGGAATTAAATTGAAAAATAATAAGACACTTAACTACAAGTTATAAGTTAGTGTTAATTACAATGGTGGGGTACAATGAAGACATATAGAGGACACAAAATTCCCCACAGTTTTTATTCTTGTTGAGAAACTAAAGAAAAATGAGGAATGAGTTTTGGAAGAGGTGGTGAAATGGACAAGAAGGCAAACTTTAGCAAATGGTGTGTATATATATATCATTAGGTGTTTAGGATGATGAGGACATGGCAATATTCTTACATCACCAGCACATCCAGATCTATGGATATGACTTTCAGAGTACTTACATTTTACCTACATCTTGTCTTAGGTTTCAGATTGTGATTGAATCCTTTCCTTAGAAACAAGTTATTTGACTCCCCATGACATATTAAACTTGCCTGTAAGGGGAAAAGTTGTCTGGCATAGCAATTTCATTATAAAGGCCTTGCCATGAGCAGAACAATTATTCTGGAAAAAAAGATATTTGTCTTTTAAAATAAAGTGTCCACAGGAAAGCTTTTTGTGGATGCAAGTTTTAGGGCTCCTAAATGTCTATTTACTTCTAAAACTGCTCCAAATTCAGATGGGTGCTTTTGTGAGGGCAAATAACAAACCAAATAAAAACAGAACACTCAATGAACAGCAAAAAACTTTCACCAAACTTTTGGATGTCTGTAAAACATGAATTATTTTAATCTATAAATTGAATTTTATATTTTCATAGTTGAAACACCTTTATTGTACAATAAAATTAAAAAAGAGAAAACTTATATTTCTGTCTTTGTTCCTATCTCCCAAATTCAATTTTGAAAAAAAGGGACAAAATTTTTAAGCGAAATTGGAGTGGATTTTTATAATTGTTTCTGAAACCTGTTGAATCTCTCTAGTCTGCTTCTTTCTCTCTCTGTCTTCCATGTGGTTGAAAAACAGTATTTGGTCTAGGCTGGTCCTGCCAGTCTGTTTATTTAAAATTAGGAGAACAAGCTATAGGCTTGCAAGAAACTTGACAGGTATTTCTTTTATCCACTTGGTTACTTCTGAACTCTCCATGTTGATTCAGGTACAGTGCTCTGGTTGTGCTGCTGAGCAAATACCATCTGTGCTAGGAAGCGTGCCAAAAGCATCCATGTAGAATTTGTCCGCTGGCAAGTATTTCCAGTACTGCATATTCTGGTAAACTACATCTGCTGCAAAGCTGCTGCTTTTATTTTTTTTTTCCTTTTCAAGGTAAGCAAGGAATGTCCAAGCAAAATGAGATTGTTTTGGTGAAGAATTGTAGACAGCCCCAAAATAGGAAGTTCCAACTGCTCCTCTCAATTCTCTGGAGATGTTGAAGCCATACTGTCCTTCTAATCTTTCAGGACATCCAGCAGCAAGAACGTGCCATGTACAACTCAATAATTCATATCCACAATCCATAAAATAGCGATGAAATGCAGTGGGGTTCCTAATGCACCTTTCATAGACAAATCCCTCTACTCAAATGGCTAAATAGTGACTTAAATATTATTTTGCAGTTGATACTGAGCAGAATAATATTAGAGGCAAGAGCTCTGCTAGTTTGAGTTTCACAGCAATACACAGTTCTCTCTTCATCCCAAGACCACCATTACATAGGTGCATTTAGAATTCTATTAACAGCTCTACTAAAACAAATACACTAAAACTCATCATCTTGCTTTTCATAGTCATTCATCCTTTTTGCTCCTGTTTGTAATTAAACTGGAAGCCAAGGCAGGATCTTTTTTTATGATGTGTGAAATAAATACGGTTTGGTATTTTTAAAAATATGTTAGAATGCATTCTGTTAATGCCTGTTTAGGAGGGAGATGTGGGACATGGAAGGATGTGCAGTATGCATGCTCATAAAAACATTTCCTGTCCTGGAACTAATATCAAGAATCACAGCTTCTGGGGCAGCAAACCTGAACTGTATGTGTGCAGCACACCTAAATGGTATGTGCATTTGAGTGTTTTTATTAATTCTTTGGGGTTTTTCTATATATTATATCACTGACATTCTAGGAAACGTATTTCTCTGTAGACATAACAGACACTTCAGCAAACTTTGCATATGCTTGAACAAAAGAGCAAAAAAGGCTTGTGATCTTACTTGAAGCTTTTATTCTTGTTCTTTCTTCCTTTTTCATAATCTAAAAAGTGCATGATTTTAAATTGAAAGTCAATGTTAGCAATTTGTATGAAGAAAAACAAACAACTTTACAGATTTCTATTTTTAAAAGCAGGGAAATATTTCCGGTTTTTGTTGTGGTGTTTTTTTCCTTTTTTTTTTTTTAACAGAGCTAATTAAGAAACACATTTCTCTCTACGTGCCTACATGATATGACAACCTAATACAGTGGCTGGAAGGCTAATGAAGGCGGGGTGGGAGGGAAATCCAGGTGAGCAATTCAAAAGAACAGCTCATTTCACTAGTAGGCTGCTAGAAATCAAAGCAAATAGACATGAGGGGAAGGGGAAGTAGGAGGTGTATAAGAAATCTTAACAATCTTAGAGAAGAATAAGAAGAGATGAACCATGGGTTTTAATAGAGGTTGGAGACTTAACATTAAGCCTTTTAAATGTTAATGTTCATTAGCATCTGAAAAGGACTACCAGAAGAAGAGAGTAGCATAGATCAAGATTCCTACTTAGGTAGGTGGAACAGGGGAATACCCATTTTCTTATGTGTGAAATATAAGAGTTTCCTACAGTAGGAGGAAAAACTCTGACAGATTGGGCAGAATCCTTGATTTGAAGATCACAGCTGCAATCCAACTGAAATATTCTACAGTCATCTCTGTTTTTTCTCCCAGTAATAGGTATTTTAACTTCGCAGTGGTAAAATAGATATTTTATTAAATTTGTAAATGCAGACAGATTACAATGGTGTGTGTGTGTTTAGAGCATAAAACCCTTCAGAAAAGAAACTTCACATATCTTTTTTTCTCTATTGCCCATCCTGGCATTATTAACTTCACATATACTTTGTGAAAAATGGCATACAAACTTAAATCTTTCACTTTTATAATGGTATGCTGACAGACCTGACAATGCCCCATAACATTACAATGTCGATTTCTGTAGCAGTGGTATGGAGGGAAGATTATAGAAACCTATTATAAACGAAGCTGTTTAAAGCTTTATTATCCTTTAAGTAAGACGCAACACTGCACAACAGGTGAAGGATGTTTGTCCACAAAGACTTAATAAAGGAAAATAAGGATAAAGGTAAAAAAAAAAGGAAGATATTTCTGGATGTTGCATTACTTTATGAATCCTAAACCTCTTTTTCCTTAATATAAGAAGTGCTATAAAGGTGGAGAAAAAGTTTTTATTTATGCGTTACCTAAACAGTTATGAAAATTTCCTTACAAATGAACATTATCAAAAGCAGAATTCTGATGTAAAATTAGAAAATATATACACATACCTAAATGATATATTGTATTTATATATGTGTTTAATTTTGCTTGTTGTTCTGTATTACAAAAACCCTTTCTACTCATCTCTTGCTATGGAGTTTAGATTAAATCTAAAAGAATGAATGAGACAAAACATACGACTTTACCAGTAAATAAACTTGTTAGTAAAATGAATATTGCTATTTCACACACAAAGAGCTACTGAAGGCAACACTTTCATTTTTGCATTTTAAAGAAAGAGGAATGTAATGACATTCTGTATATAGTAAATTTATCTAAAAAATGCTTTTCAGTGTAGAGGTTGCTATCACACAAGAAATGTCAAAGTAAATATAACTAGAGCTTTGTTCATATTAAGAAGAAATCTCATTTTCTATAATCACATCTCTTTTATCACTTTTTGCCTTGCTATTAGCCATAGACATTTCATATTTTGTTACCTTATCTCAAAATTCACTATTAGCAGTGAACACAAGTTTAGCTCTAAACTGCAAATGACTGCCCTTTTAAAAAGTGAAAATAAAATGCAACCGTGCTATATGGCTGCACCAGCTATAAATACTCATTTGTAGGTGCTCTGGGACCAAAGAACTGTAAATGTAAAGTGGAGCAGTGAAGCAGTTTGCAGGAGGGGAAATAGCACTTGCTGTGACAGTGCAGTTGTCTGGAGCAGGCAGCACTTACTTGAAATATTATCCAGAGAAGATGTATAATCCAGCTTCTTCTCCAGCTGCTGATTTGATGTGTTCCAGCAGCTGGGCAATGTTTGCAACAGTTTCAATGCCAATATAACCTTGACTCAGAATCATTTTGATCATATAAATGAAAGGAAACACCTTGGGTCTGATTAACCAAAGCCCCCTTCTGCACTGGGGGCGGCAACAGGAACCAATGAGATGCTTGTGCCAAAGGTGGGTTTTGGAATGATCACACAGGTATTTCTACTCTGGGCATCCAGAACTGAAAGCCAAAATAGATTAATAAAAGTTTGTGTTTTAGAAGCATTTCCTCTCAGTAAAACAAGTTTTTCAGTTTTCCTTCAGGCACTCATTTTACCTCATTAGTGGGAGAATATCTGACTTATTCAGGTCCAGTTTATAGATTTATTTTAAATTATTCCACTCTCATAGTGAAGTATGCCATACTTCCTTTTCCTCCTGACAACTTTTGGGCTAGGACTTTTCCTAAATTTCCAGAGAAACTGTTTGGACTGCCTAAAACACAGTCTGATATGGCGGATGTTCCAGCAGTCTACCCATTACCTGCTGCTGTTAGTCATCTTTCTGAGCCAAAGAACTAACAAGTCCTACTTTAGGGTACAGTCTGAGCCCTGACAGTATCATTAGTCCAGACAGAAAATTGTTTCCAGCTATTTCATGCCCATAGCCCTTTGAGATTAAGTTCCTTACATACACCACTTCCAGGCATGTCACTAATAGCAATACTGTTCTCTTTTAAAAAGTCCATTTGTGTGTAGATTTCAAGTTGCTTTATATAGCATGGTTCCATTTAAACCCAGGAAAGCAGAGGCACATGCAAATGCTACAGCCAGCAGTCTGTACAGCGAAACTGCCTCACCATCTTATCACTCATAAAAATAATGACCAAACTTGGGAAACTTGCATGACTGGTTTCCCAGCACTGTTTCTTTTTTTCATGAGCAGCCTTGGAAGACAGAAATCTGTTAGTCCTTTCTTCATGCACAGCAAGGGCTGGCCCAGCAGCATCAGGCAGTGCTAACTTTAATCTTGTCTTTGAATATGTTATTTGTTGTCAAACCAAAATGTGCTACACTGTCTCACACCAGTAACCACTTAACTTGCTTGCTTTTTCCTAGCCTTGGCATGGAAAAAGCACTCGCAGGTGCACAAATAATGCAGTAAAGATTCCAGCGTCATAGATCATAATGTGATTGGATAAAATTTGGTGAGGGATTAACTGTTCAGTACAAGGATAAGATTTCCCATCACATCTCTTTTTGGGATGCACTCCTTCCAATCTAAATAACTCATAGTAGTAAAAGTAATAAATTTTGTGAAGAACAGGTCTTGAATAGTGCTCTAAAGTAAGGAATGCCTATAATGGATAGCTTGGTAATTTTTCTGTGTACGTGACCCAGAAAGAGGAGAGAGTAAGTATTTGTGAAAATTCCTTACCCAAACCAAACAAAATTTCTTCTCAATCATAATAATAAAGCCAGCCATGCAGATTGTTGCTTCACTGGATGCCTTTTAATTATCTGTTCATTGCTTCAAGTAACATAACCTTTCAAAGATTCTCTCTTTTTTTTTTTTTTTTCCTGTAGAAACCGGTGCCAAACTGAGCTGAAGTGGACCTTTTAAAACTCTGGAACTCTTAGTTACAATGGACAGTTTTTAAAAAGTCACTTTTGGTTGTTCTTCCTGCATATCTCTATGCCCATTTCTTTTGTGACATCTCTGGGTGTTTCCTTATCAGTGATACAATTTGTTCAGCCTGTGAACCTGGGCAAGGAGTGAGATAGATCTTTAGTCTTTAGCTGGCTGTATGAATATGTTCATGCTTGTGATTTGGTGCAATTTGCAGTTGTCTGTGTTGTCAGTAAATCTGTCTATTATATGAACAAATTATAGGAAAGACATTGTGCTGTGACAAGACATTCCTAAGTATGAATTTGAGATAACTGCATTCATAAATAGTAAGACCATGAGTGATTTATATAGGCTGTCCCAGTAGGACATTAAAACACTTATGATACCACCCCACAGTACAAGCAAACCGAATGTGCCATATAACAGGAAAGAAAGGAGCTATTTTATAAATGTGTTTTAAAGAAGTTTAAAAAAAAAGAATGGAAACCATGTCTTTATCCCCCACCTGTGTAGCCAGGTGCTTTATTTATTACAAGAAACTGAAAAGGTATATATTATATTAATAACACTTTAAAATGTCTAAAGTGTCTTTAAAAGTTCTTTCTGTGTATTTTGAGCCCAAACTTGTGAAATACCAGAGTTATATGCAGGGACAATGTTCCCATCAGGAAAAAATAATACAGTTTCCCACAGCATAAAGAAATTTTTCTCAAGCTTAACGATTTTTAACAGCCTAGGCAATAAAATCTAAAAGTGATTCAGGATTGGTGCTGTCTTTTGATCCCATCACAAACATGTTAGAGTGTGACACTTTCTAAATAAAAGGAGAACACTTTCTGAAACAGCAACAGTGTATACATGTTGTAATGTGTACCAATAAATGGTGATGAAACTTTAATGAGTTTCTCTGTGTGATAATTTGCCATAGATAAAGGGTCCATTTTTTGCTACACATTTGTCAGTTTCTATGCTCTTTACACTCACATATTCTTCTCTCATGTCTTTGTGATACATACCATTATTCTGACCTTTTTCTGTATTAATTTTGACACAAAAAGTATATACTTTCCAATGCAGCTGATGTTCTTAATTCATATCCTCTGTGATAATGATGTCATTGAACTGATGTTCAACATTTGCACTGAGCATGTCTTGCAAGGAGGGGAGATTAGTCTACTCCTCGTCTTTAATCTGTACTTTAAATGGTTATTAAAAATGGCTTTGAGTAGTGTGCTTTCTGGCACATGCACCATGAAGCAAAGAATGAAGCTGCATAGTGTCATTGATAAATGTTTGGAAATTCTGTAAGAATTTTATATTGAATCCTGCCATTTTATTCTAGAGAAGGCAAAAAGACAGCTTAGTTGACTTAGTCCCTTGAAACAATAACTGTAGCTTGTCTTGGTGTTGCAACTATACGGTAGGGTAGTAAAAACAATTGTATGATACATGTATAGATATATATTTTTATAGGGGGATGCCTCTTTCATTTTAGTCATTCTGGTTTTGTCTTCCAGAGGCTGTTCAATCCTTGCTGTCCTCAGTGTGACAGAAGGCCAACAGAATCCTGGCTTGTACTATAAATAGGGTGATCAGCAGAACTAGGGAAGTTGTTGTCCCCCTGTACTTGGCACTGGTGAGGCCGCACCTTGAATACTGTGTTAAGTTTTGAGCACCTCACTACAAGAAGGACATTGAAGTGCTGGAGCATGTCCAAAGGAGTGCAAGTAAGCTGGTGAAGGGTCGAGAGAGCAAGTCTTTTGAGGAATAGCTAAGGAAATTGCAATTGTTTAGCCTGGAGAAAAAGAGGTTCAGGTGAGACGCTATTGCTCTCTACAACTACCTGAAAGGAGGTTGTAGCAAGATGAATGTCAGCCTCCTCTCCCAAGGAACAAGTGATAGGACAAGAGGAAATGGCCTCAAGTTGTGTCAGGTGAGGTTTAGGAAAACTTTCTTCACTGAAGGTGTTGTCAGGCCCTGGAACAGGCTGCCCAGAGAAGTGGTGGAGTCACAATCCTTTTAGGTATTTAAAAGAGGTGTATATGTGGTGCTTAGGGACATGATTTGGTGGTATAGTTGGCAGTGCTGGGATAACGGTTGGACTTAGATCTTAATGGTCTCTTCCAACAAAAACAATTCTATGATTCCATGGTTACTCAGAGAGCAGACTGCCGAAGTAGCAGAATTTAATTCAGTATACTTTAACTGTACACTCATAATCTCTTTTAGTCTCAACATCTCTTCTAGCAGGAAGAGGGCAGAACAGACTTTTGTTTTTCTTCTGCTAATGGTCAAACTTAATTACTTGGCAGCTTGATCAAAACAGACAGAAATGTGCGGAACCTACACAAGAGTGCTTACCAGCAACTTGCCATTATCAGTAGTGTACAGAATATAGACTAGCAGATTTGTAACAGCACAGAGCATCTGCCATCCAGGCAAAGCTGAATAAAGATGCTTTTATCTTTCTTTGTCCCTGAAAGCTCTATGGAAGTGTATCTATATGCAAGCATTGTGAGAGAGCATAGCTTTGATTATTGAAATTTTTGATAATGAGAGATTCTGTCAAGCTTCCTAGACTGAAGATCCTTGTACTGCCAAATGATATGCAAGCAATATCCTCAGGCTTGTGTGTGACTCTAGATTTTGGGTTGGAATTAAAATTTGAGCTCAAGTTGAGGTGCTTTGAGTTCACATTGGAAAATCTTCACTTTTTTTTTTTTTTTATTTTTCCCAATAGAAATCCTTAACCACCAAAATAAAAGCCAGCTCTGTACTTGATTTAATTTATTCTTTTTTTTCTTTCTCTCCTTCCAGGATGGAGGAGGAGCAGGAAGGCACTAGCACACATGGTATGGAGGATAAAAGCAATTATAATACATGATGTAGGAGGAAGAAAATTATGGGGAAATTATCTATAGCAGTTCACTAATAATTACATTGCATAGGTTATAAAAGAATCACCAAAAATATACATGTAAATTACCTAAATTTTCTATTGTAGTTTTCATCTGTTCTCTATATTGTGAAACTTCAGTGAAATTTTGTGAATTACGGACAATGACAAAAATAAAAGAGCATTTATTTTAAGTGATGCATGATGCATGGCAGATGCATAAATGCTTAGTTTGTGTGTGTACAATTCTTTTCAAAATATACATGTGACGATGAGTTAGCTAATGTACTGCTGAAAGGGAATTAATTTGAAGAACAGTACAATTTGGAATGATGAGGCTAAAGATAAATAATTGCATTTGGATTTTAACTTTTTTTTTTAGAGACTACTGTATTAAACTTGTATGTAAGTGGAAAGGTAAATAAGCTATTCATGTACTTACTGGCTATGGCTTGGAAAATGTGTAATTTCACAATGGTTTGTATATGTTAACAGTAATTTTTTATTGTATGCTTAGATATCACGGTTTAGATATGTTCCAGTAAAGCAATTTATTTAACCTACTGTTCAAGACAAAATATGGAGAGACAAATTTTCCCTTTTTCTGTATTATTTTATTTTTCACACTAATATTAGTTCAGCTGTTTCACAGAAATCACGTCACTTAGGGAAAATAATTTGTTGTACCTGGAGAAAATGAAAGAAAGGGATGAAAGATAGGATGTTTCCCTTATAATCTGAGCTTCAGAAATGGTGGTTATAAAGGATGTCCAGGTCAAAACCTTCTGAAATCTGATTCAGTCACACTGATACAAAATCAGGAGGAAATCTCTCTAAAACAAGGCAATTACTTAAGAAGAAAACCCATTAATTCCAAGCAGAAACTTGATATTTTGTTCTCTTGAATTTTCATCAAACTGCTTAATGAACTAACTCTTTCACTTTTTATTTTATTCAACCCTTTCATTTGTTTTTTGGTTTGTTTGGCTGGTTGATTTTTTTTTTTTAGCTCTATATTTCTACTTCATTATACGTATGCGACTGCTGTGTTATTTGGGGCAAAGATTTTCTTTAAGTTTAGTCAGACCTAGATTTCTGACTGACACTTGCATAAGTTACTGTTGACAGAAAGTTGGGGGGGTTTTATCTCTTTCTTACTTGTTATGCTCTAATTCCTGAGAAACACTACACTAATATGCAACAAGTTAATTTCCCCACTGGTATGAAAAATGATATCAGAGTCAATCTTCTACCTATCATAAGGATATAGCTGGTAATTGATTACTTCTTTGCATCTCTGTGAGCATCTCCATGTCTTGGAACAGGAGTTTGCATCTGTCCATAAAGACAAGAGATGGGGTAGGAACCAGGTTATTATATGCAGATGTAGCTATTTCACAATGGTTCCCTTTCTCATTCTTCCCTTCCAGTATTTCTCCTCTATTCATTACCAGGGGTGACAGTCTAACCATCAGAAGTGAGTAATAGCTCTTGCAAGAGTTCATACACTTTTTGGAAGAAGGCATTTCATTCACTTTTCCTCTTTCATGTAGTTTTGATTAATTTCAACAGAATTTTAATAGCCTTGGTCATCTCCATTACAAACTAGAAGAAAGCAGACTCTGATCAGATATGGCTACACAAAAACAAACACTGAAGTTTCCTCACTTTCCCTTTGAACTTGGGTAGACTGCAGCAGTGGACATGTTTGACCTGTTTGGAGCTATTACTCTTTTACAATGAACTACCCTGCAAGGTACTTTGAGATCACAGTTCATGCCTTCATGCACTCTATGAGCATTCCTGAAGCTATTTTCTTCTCATTTAAGCTGAAAACATAAGAAACCTGGATGAAATAACCAACACTTGTATGATTTCCTCTGATTGTCTTTCTTCACTATATTGAAGTTTTCAGAGATCAGGTCCAAATATTCAGTTTTCTCTTAAGCTTTTCCCCAGCGCTTTCTGTTTTCTTTCCTAAATCACAAAGTTTTGCAATTTAGAGAATGTTCTGAGATGCTTTGGGTTTGGTTTCTGCCTGTTTGGAATGAAATAAAAAACATTTTTCTTTTAAATAATCATGTCACATTAAGATGGTCAGACGATTAAAATGCCTATTAGACAATTTACTGTGTATTTATCATCCTAGAGAGTCAGATTTTATAGATAGCTTATTTTGGATGATAGCCATCTCTCAATTTTAGAGATTTTTTTTTAGCAAAAGAGAATTTAAACTGCTGTAGTGTTACATGCAAGAATTTCTCTAGACATTTCCTTGAGGTTTTATCTCAGCATGGAGGCAAATGTAGCAGGGCTGGCAATTGCATCTCATCCAGAAAACATCCACAAGACAGGCATATGTACTGGCATAGAATCTTCAGTACTGAACATAGTGAACAACCTGCAATACAGCGACAATCTACAAATGATTGTGTTAATAAATCATCAAAGGTGGATTGCAACCTTTTTAAAGGGAAACTTCAGAAGGGTCTTCTTGCATTTGTTTCTGCATCTGAGTTTTCTGGTGATATACAGAACACAGATAAATTTCACAGAAAGGAAGAAACATGACAATCTTAAAACTGTACTGGACTAATTAAATGGGAGACTTAACAGCAGTAATAGTAACAAAATGTAGTGAAAATCCAAGTCAAGTCTTCTGCCTGTGAGATCAGTGAGTTGTGTACCTAGGAACTGAAGCTCTGCCAGAATTGAAGAAAAATGGATATATTACAGGGAGTAAAGACAGATGTGTTATCCTGAACAAGTCAAACAGCTTTTTATAGAGATAAGGGAGTGTGCATGATCTGATTCCTCATGCCATGTAATTGAACTATTCATGCATGATGTAACAAATATGCTGCTATCCTCCATCACTAAATGGCTGTATGGTAATGGGCAACATGATCTATGTATATCAGGTAATCTGAAGGCATATTGCAGAGCCTTTAGAAAGGAATAGCTAGGAGTGGAATGTCAGAAACATCCAGATAACATAAGAAAACCCTCATGGTCTGATAAGAATATGCAAAAAAGCACAGAATAAAGTTGGAATCCATTTTCCAGCAAATAACAGGGAAGATTTAAAGCTTTATACAAGCATATAGATTAAAGAGATGATGTACTCATCACTTAAGTCACCTGAGAGCCTGAGCATCTTTAAGAATTAGCAAAGGCATGCCGTGATTTTCATCGTGACAAAGGCTGAAAAGATTCTAGAAAAATAGCCAGACAGAATGTGCAGTACTAGGAGATGAATGATTAAAGCTATAAAACTGCAACTGGTGAAATACCAGTAGAAAAACGAAAGACTTGGAAAGCACACTCCAATCAGCATCTATATGGAATGGTCTAGTGTACACTTTCAAAACTACAGACTGACAAATGGTTTCCCTAATCAGACTGGCACCTCTTGAACTTGGACCTGTCAAGGTACCTCAGAGCACAAAAGACTTTTTTGTGCTAACTGCAGTATTTATCTTTGAAGAGCAAGTGCAAAGTCTTGGGATATACAGATTTCAGGGCTGTGAACTGCTGGTGTCATTTATTGTTGTTTCTGACAAAACTTCTCATAGCAGGAGTGGTTGAGTCTGAGCATCCTTTCTTCTGTTTCCATACACAATACTGTATTACTACTCCTGAGACAATTTTATCTTATATTTTTTGAGACATGTGAAGTAAAGTTATTTGCACTCTTTATTGGAATGAAGAGCACCCCGCTTTTATTCTAAGAGAAAAGGAGAGATGAGAACAAATGCTGTCTTGCAAGCCTGTTTCGGTGCAGTATTCCTCCAGGCTTACACCAAGTGATGCTTCCCTAAGTCAAATAGTATGTTACAATTCACAGTACTGAGTATCTGAAAAATATGACATTGTACTTAGTTTGCCTCAGAATTGCATTCTGGTTCAGAGTGATGTCAGTAATATTCCAAGGTTCAAATTCTCAGCTGATTTAAATTACCTAAAGTAATTTCCTTCACATTCCCTCTAGAACTAAGTCCAATAGTTCTAAACTAAGTCCATAATCCAAATGAATGTTCTCTTGAGACATTACGTGCAGCAAAATGTTGGGGGTTAGATTTGCTTTCTGTTTGTTCCTTTTTACCTATAGAATTTTTTCCCATAAGTTACTAGGATACTAATGGCTGGATACTTAAGAAAGAACAAAGGCCTGGGGAAGAAGGTGTCCGAGAGTTTCTCGTCGTGGGGGGACAGAGATACCGCAGGTTTGGGCAGATAAAAGGGGGGGGCGGAGTCAGCTGCGCTCTCTCTCTTGCTCTGGGCTTCGTAGGAGGACGGTCGCCGTTTTTGCTACTGTCGCCGGCCTTCTTTCTTCCACCCCCCCCACCTTCGCCCGGAGCTGTCCTCTCCTGCCGCGAGGTGAGCCATTGACTGGGACCGCATTAACATCCGCCTTACTCAGAGGGGTGCCCGGGATTCCGCTCCCTGCCCTGTCGGAGCCNGCCGCCATTGCCACGTGTCTGCCGGAGCTCGCGGCCACAGCGCCCCCTGCAGCCGCGGGGGCATCACCGCGCCTGCCCTGCCCGCCGGGAACCACCAGCCGCTTCCCCCCCCCTCCCGCCGACCGTGACCATCACTGCACCGAAGGGAAAGGGCCCTCAGGCCAGAGGGCTGGGACCGGGTTCTTTCTGACTCTGCTTTGCCGTTAATGTTTATATTTAGTTATTGTTCACTTGCTTTAATATATATATACTAGTAAAGAACTGTTATTCCTACTCCCATATCCTTGCCTGAGAGCCCCTTGATTTCAAATTTGCAATAATTTGGAGGGAAGGGGTTTACATTTCCTATTCCAAGGGAGGTTCCCGCCTTCCCTGGGAGACACCTGTCCTTCAAACCAGGACATAAGTCCATAATCCAAATGAATGTTCTCTTGAGACATTATGTGCAGCAAAAGCACATCAAGACACTCACTTAATGAAGTTTCTTAACCATGAAGCAGCATCTCTTCTTAGATGCTAGAATGTGCACTGGTGTCCACGTGTTTTAAAGTCATTTCCACCTCTTTATTTCTCAGTGATGTAGACTTATTCTGTCTGAGGCATGATGATGTCACATTATATGAGCTCAGACACTCTAAACATCCTCTCTGTGGTTTTAATCTGAAGATGAGAGAATCAAGTCTTCTGCTACTGCATTTGATTCCCATGTTGACCTCTGAGACAGATTGCCTAGGGATATTGTGGATGCTTCATCACTGGAAGTGTTCAAGGCCGGGCTGGATGGGCCCCTGCACAACCTGGTCTGGTGGGAGGTGTCCCTGCCATGGCAGGGGGGTTGGAACTAAGTGATCTTTAAGGTCCCTTCCAACCCAAATGAATCTATGATTCTGTGATTTTTCTCACATACATAGGTGATAGAGGTCTATTACAGTACAAGAAACAAGAAGCTAAAATCTTACAAAATGTGTGAGGGATTTTTTTTACATATGAGTATTAGCAATAACATTTTGCAAGTATCTAACTAGAACACGATTCAGAGACAAAAATTGTTGTGGTTATCATTGATGAAAAACCATTTGGTAGGTCTCAGGTTTTAATAGTTATTTAAACATCATGATCAGTTGGATGCGTTGCTAAAAGAACCCTTCAGTGGGTTCAATATCTTGAGTTTTCCTTTTTGAATAGAATAAACAGATTTAAATAATTCCATTTCTATTGGTTTGTAATGTCTTTAGTTTCAATTACAATTTTTTGGTTTGTGGGGGGTTTTTTTCTATCTGGAGATGCGTAATTTCTGTAAGCAATACTATACCTACACATTTTCATTTATGTGAATTTAAAAAATATATTATTTACAAAAAATAGCTTAACATTTTCCATTATGCTCCCCTGTACTGGAAAGACCTTTATTACTTTAACCTGTATCAGAGGGTGTAATAACCTTCCCACTTGTACCATCCAGAGGTTTCAACTATTGCAAATCTCAATTTAAGACTTGCAGCAGGATTTACCCAACAGTAACAGCTTAGTGTGGTTCAGAATACCACAGAATGTCTAACAGACTGCCTTTTGTAGAGGTTAATATGTTATGTTGACTGTACACATAATGTGTTGGCACTGTGTAGAGTAATTGCCTGATCCTGTGCACATTTTCCATGTGCCACTGATGACACAGGATTTAGTTATGTCCATTACATCTTTGATCCTTTAGCCATAAGGGTCATCATCTTAAATTTATCTCCTAATGGTTTATGAATCATTCAAGAATTTCTGTTTGCTTCCTGTGGTAGAGAAGGCTGTTAAGTTCCAGAAGAAAAAAGATTTGTGATGGATTGACCTGGGTAAGCAGCGGAACACCTGCCCTACCTCTTGATCACTTCCATCTTCCATGGGATGGGGAGAGAAGACTCATGATTAGAAATAATGACAGTTTTATAGAGAAAACAAAAGCTGTATATGCCAGCAAATAGAAGAGATAGATTCATTAATGAGTTCCCATTGGCAGGCAGATGTCCAACCACTTCCCAGAGAGCAGGGCCTCAGCACACATAACAGTATCTTGGGAAGAGAAACACCACAACCATGAATGTCCCTCCTTCCTTCTCTGTTCACTAAGCTTTTCTTGCTGAGGATGACATCATATGATATGAAATATCCTTTTGGTCAGTTCAGGTCAGTTGTCCCCTCCCAACCTCTTACCCACATCCAGGCTATTTGCTTTCAGATAAAATTCATCAGTCTATTTGTGGAAAGGCATTACAGTTCTCCCTTCTTTGGATTTAGAAGAGGTATTTAACAATTAAGCAAAACGTATTCATTAATTCTGATTGGAGACCAGAAGAAGGTTCTTCACAATGAGAACAATTAAACACTGGAATAGTCTCCCAAGGGAAGCGGTGGATTCCCCTACATTGAACAATGTTAAGGCTCAGCTCAACAGGACACTGGGCCATCTCACGTAAACTATGTTTTTAAATTTTTTTTAATTTTTTTTTTTTTTCCCCTGAAAGGTTGACCAAATGATCCCCGAGGTCCCTTCCAACCTGGCATTCTATGATTCTATGATTCTGTGTTTTTATGATTATTTTGTTCCAGTTGATTTTGTGTTTTTCTCTAATTTTCTTCTCCTTTTCCATTTATTTTCTCCTCCACACTCCTTCCTTCCTCTGGTTTCTTTTCAAGTCCTAAATACTCTTATGGAAGGTCTGACAGAGCGAGAAAGTTGCTGTCCATACTCAGATAGCGGGCTCTGTTTGAAGGAGCGCTGCAAAGCACATACTTGGCATGTGTGGAACAATCCCTGCAATTCTATGAGTGGGAGCTAGAGCTCTATTCCTGTCTCTGTCTCAAGACTCAGCCAAGCTTGGAGAATATCGCACATTAATGAGCACACTAACACAAGTCAGCATTTACTGAAGGGCATAGATCAATATTTACTGGAGCATAGCCCTGGAATTCTCATTTTCCAGCTGTTATCATGCAATCATAGGGTGAAAGTCTACCCCAGAAGGTTTTTCAGAGGTGAGACGTCACATAAATATATTGTTATATTTTCTGATAGTCATATTAAGAAGTACAGAACCTTAAGGTGGCATGTAAACAGGATTAACCCTTAACTACTGTTGATTTTAAATTTCATTTCTCAGCCACACTCAGTTGGCTTTAATGTACCTCTAGCTTTAGTTTTGTAAGGGCCACTTGTTAAAAGACCAATTTACAGAAAAGCATTGTCTGCTATTTGAAGGACAGATGCTCAGCTTTCAAGAGCTATTACTTGCACAGCCAGGCAGTGGCTACTAAACTGCTATTAATATACTTCCTTGGAATGTTCTGCAGGTGAGCACCAGGTAGACACTTTAAGAATTATTCATTGGCTCTTGTACTCAGGATTGGATATTCTTGCATTAATAAAACATGAGATTTTTTCACCTTTCTATTTAAAAGCCCAAGCACAGATCTACAATTTTCATTCACTAAGAATAGAAAGATAGAGCTATATGTTTAAGGAGCTGGACATGGAAATGTGCAGAATTGCTGCTAGCTCCTGTAAGAGATGTAATGTTCAGCACCACCAAATATTGACATATGAGACAGGTGCTTTTTTTTTTTCCAGTAGGAATTAAATTACCAGAGGAAAACAAACCAAAACACACCAGCAACTCTTAACAGCAACAACGGAAATCCTTTTGAACTTGTAAAATTAGTCATAGCAGTAGTGAATACTGAAAAGTCCAAAATGCAAAATATTACATGCTCCACAAATACAATTGCCTGTGCAGTCTTTAATATGACTTTCATATACACATTCCATGAAGAATTGTATGATGAGCTGTAAAACTGAGAAAGTTTCCTGTCACTGTGCACAGGAGAGATGATGCTTCTTATCAGCTATTAACTAGACTGGTTTGTTCTTAGTGTTCAAAATGGATGATGCCTTTATTCTGCATGATTATTCAATGCATTCAGCAGACAGGATTATTTATTTTTTACAGTACATAAGTACTTTGCAAAATTAATTTCCCTTTACAATACTCCTTATTCAGAGGAATTGACGGCAGACTGGTTTGACATCCTACTTCATGTACATGCATTGTGAATACTACTTTTTTTTTAGTATCTGTTAGTACTAGCTATGCTCAAAAGGCAGATCACCTAACTTTACTTGCGTGAATGATGAACACTCAAAATCCAGAAACAACAAATATATAGTTAAAGATTCTGCCTAAAAAATTTTTATTATAAAAATGGAACATTTACCTAGTCTGACAAAAGAACTCCTTTGTAGAAGCAGGAATTCACTTGCCCTTTTCAAATCTTTTATTTCCTTCACTTGCCACTATATACTGTTTTCCAAAACTGTAATAAGCAAGATCCAAGTCCTCTAGCAGCAGTCTGCTTTACTGCACAAACTGGGTCATTTCTTAAGTCTACTATACACAAAAATATTAACAAATGTTAATTACTAAGTCCAGTCTCCCTCTTAAACAACCTTCATCCATTAATTTCCTCTCTATGCTATCAAATGTGATGGAGATCTGCTCTGTCTGGCAGTGTGCCCCCATCCCCCAGTTTCCATCATTGATCCTTCTTTGCTAATCCCTTCCAGTAAAGGTTATATCAGATTATCTGATTGGTTCTGGCCAAGCTTGCAAGAAAAAGTAGTTTCTCTTACTAGAACACCTGCATAGAATTGGAAAAAGCAGGGAAGCTTTCAAGAATCCAATTCCTTCTTGAAGTCTAGAATAAGAGTAGCAAACTTCAAGGTATGTATAGATCAAGAACGCTTTGTCAATTTATTAGATGACTTGAGAGGAAAATGTAGTTGGCAGTTGTAGAGCAGAGGAGGCAGAGAGGAGGGAAATCTCTAGTCACTATGGGATAGGAAGTTATTTATATTGCATGGTCAGCTCTTGGCACAGGAGTCTCACTCCATTCTCCTTGAAGAAGGTCACTGGGCATTGATGGTATAGTGTGGCTACCTATTATCTAGAATCAGTTGGACTCCTGTACTGATACTCCTGGTACTTTAGAGGAAAATTAGAACATTACATCTATTAAGGATGGAGTGGCTGTTTGATATTACTTTAGAAATTATGTGATTTTCACTAAATTCTGAATGGGTCATCTTTGTATTATAATAATCAGTTTTGAAATGTGCCTAAAATTTTTCCAAATCATAAAGAAGAAAAATTCGAACCCATTTTAACAATGGGACATTGAACACTGCTTTTATGTCTTAAATATTTTCAAATCCAAAGCTCTATCTGATTGACCAGTTTCTGCACTCAGTAACGTATGTGCAGGGCTAAAACAACCCAGATGACATCACCAATGTATTCTGAATACATAGTAGAAGCTAACAGCAATGTATCTCTCTTTCCTATATAGGTCATAATAGTGCTTCTGTTCTGACTCAGCTCAGATCTTTGTTCAGATTTCTGGTTCCCTGCAAGAGCTGTGCAGTTTAGGATTCTTCATAAAACCATGCAGTGTCCAAAACACTGCGCTACCTATTTTGATTTCTCCTTTCTTGTCTGCCACAAATTTTCCTTAGAAATCTGTGAGTTTTGAGGTTTGAGATTTCTGTCTCCAAATTCTTTAGATAAATCCCAATATTCTCATGCTTTGAAGTTGGTTGTCCAAGATTGAAAGTTTGCTGCCAACCTGGAGTAGTTAAAAGCTACAAGCAGCTATTATTATTTTTATTATTATTTACTCCTATTTATGTTACAAAACACAGTTAGTGTTAATTGTTATTTGTATTTGTCTCCAATAATTCAGTGAGTCATTTGATGCATCAGGACTGAACAGACTACAAGAAAAAATGGTAGCTTTCCTTGAAGCTTTCTCTATTCTCTGGTGTGAGAGAATTCAGCCACCAAACTTGAGCAGCAGTTCAAGTTTGACATATACCCTATACTTTCCTCCTGGTACCAAGACACAAAACAATGGCTAACACATAAAAAAACATAGAATAGGTTTCATGCCCCGATACTGTAACATTTCTGAAGTGACATGCAATCCATATAAACATTTCTTTTATAGCTTTTCATGAGTTCAGTGTAGGTTTTTGTGTCATTCTGAAATGAACAAGTGTAGGCAGGTGCTGTGCTCTTTTCTCTTCATGGCTTTGCAGACGCTTTAAACCTTTCCTTTAATGGAACCGTACCACAGTATGTGGTAGTGCTGTGAACACCTGGCAATTCATGAAAACCATGAGGTTCTGTGGCTGACATAAACCAGTCTCAGCTAAGTCCCACGAAACTGAAAGCCCACATGCTGTATTATTGCCTGCACAGTCTCTTCCAATGCTAGTTTAGTGCAGTCATAGCAATTCAGACAGACTGATATTTTCCACTCAGTGAATTATGGGAAAACTCACCCTCATCTTAGGGTTTGTCATGTTTCCATATTCATCCAAGGAAGCCATGAACCTTGACCAGTGGTCTCTTACTTCAGTTTGCAGGCAGATTTTAGGCTTGTTACTAGCAGATATAACTCAAATTCTTCATATTCCATTCTGTATTGCTGGCAGCTAAAGTCTTTACCTTAGGGTAAGTGATGAATCAAACAATAATGTTACTTTGGAAAGGGCGCTGGTTATCTTAATATCTGCTTCCATGACAGTAATGTTTCTCTTAATGCACTTTGATGGCACAATCACCGTTACACATCTTGCTAATATATTACTCGAACTTGCTTTTTTGATTAATATACATTAATTATTAGCTCATTTTAAGGAAAAGACCTGAATGTTAGAAAAAGCATATACAATAGAAAAACTACTAATTTTATATTTTACAAAGCTATGCATTTTTCAGTTTGCACACATGAAAATATATGGTCTCTTTCCAAAGAAATATTTAAGTTGAGAGCAGTTGTGACATATCCCACTGAGATTTTTTTTCTTTCAATAATAAGCTTCATCACTCTTTGCACTGTGAATATTTGTAATAAAAATTAACTTGTGCTTTACAAAATACACAGATAAATTGCTATTTATTATTCATTACATTTAAAATTTTACAGTTTGATGATATTATTTTCTGGTTTCCTTACCTAATAATATGCAATATTAAGTAATTTCATCTGTTTATTTCTGTCATCAGTGAGTTATTGGTGTATGGGTCTGACACTCTTTCAAACAAAGGTTCTGGAACCATGTAAAGTGGTTTTGTGTTTGTTTGCTTGGTTGACTACAAGGAATTATGGGAATCCAGCTAGTCATCTCATAATTACAGTTTGAAGATCATAGAATCATAGAATGTTAGGAGTTGGAAGGGACCTCTGGAGATCATCAAGTCCAACCCCCCTGCCAAAGCGGGATCACCTAAGGCAGGCCACACAGGAATGCATCCAGGCGGGTTTTGAAAGTCTCCAGAGAAGGAGACTCCACAATCTCTCTGGGGAGCCCATTCCAGTGCCCTGTAACCTTCACAGTAAAGAAGTTCCTCCTCATGTTGAGGTGGAACTTCCTGTGCTCTAGCTTGAATCTATTGCCACTTGTCCTATCACAAGGCACAAGTGAAAAGAGGTTACCCCTTTCTTCTTGACACCCAGCCCTCATCTATTTATCCACATTAATTAGATCCCCTCTCAGTCTTCTCTTCTCCAGACTAAAAAGCCCCAGGTCTCTCAACCTTTCCTCATAAGGCAGGTGTTCCAGTTCCTTAATCATCCTTGTAGCCCTCCATTGGACTCTCTCAAGTAGATCTCTATCCCTCTTCAACTGGGGAGCCCAGAACTGAATGCAATACACCAGGTGGGGTCTCACTAGGGCAAAGTAGCGGGGGAGGAGGACCTTCCTCGATCTGCTGGACACACTCTTCTTAATGCACCCCAGGATACCCACAAGGGCACATTGCTGTCCACCAGGACTCCAAGGTCCTTCTCCACGGAAGGACTCTCTCTGCTCTCTAGCAGATCTCCTTCTAACATGTACTGGTGCATTTTATTACTTCTTTCCCAGGTGCAGGACTCTGCAATTATTCTTGTAGAACTTCATTAGGTTCCTCTTTGCCCAGCTCTCCCGTCTGTCCAAATCCTGCTGAATGGCCTCACAGCCTTCAGGTGTATCAGCCAAACCTCCCAGTTTTGTATCATCAGCAAACTTGCTGAGAAGACACTCTGTCCCTTCATCAAGGTTGCTGATGAAGATGTTGAAGAGGACTGGACCCAGCACTGATCTTTGGGGGACTCCACTAGTTACAGGTCTCCAGTCAGACTTGGCAGCACTGATTACCACTCTTTGGGCTCTGTTGTGTAGCCAGTTCTTAATCCATCTCACTGTCTGTTCTTCTACCTCACACTTCCTGAACTTGTTCATGAGGATGTTATGGGAAACTGTCAAACGCCTTGCTAAGGTCAAGGTAGATTACATCCACTGGTCTCCCTGCATCTACCCATTCAGTCACGATATCATAGAATGCTATCAGATCAGTCAAGCACGATTTCCCCTTGATAAATCCATGCTGACTACTCCTGATAACCTTGTTCTCTTCCATGAGCTTCGAGATGACCTCCAGAATGAGCTGCTCCGTCATTTTTTCAGGGATACAGGTGAGGCTGACTGGTCTATAGTTTGCTGGATCTTCCTTATTGCCCTTTTTGAAGACTGGAGTGACATTGGCTTTCCTCCAGTCCTCAGGCACCTCTCCTGTTTGCCATGATCTTGTGAAAATGATGGAGAGTGGTAGAGCAACAACAGATATTTTGGTACATAATATTATGAAAAGTAAAAAAAAAAGATTTACAATCTGTCATAGGGAATTTTTTTTTTTCTGATTACTGTTATTGTCAGAAATCTATGCAGGGAGGCTTAGTCTTCCAAACTTACTTAGTGTGAAAATCTAGGAAGGGTTTAAGAAAATTATTTTTTAAATGCTTAAGATAAGTGCTAAACTACTTGGCTGCATTTCTTCTTTTACTTTATGACTAACTGAAAAGCAGAAAAAAAGACCCTAGAAGTTGCTGAGCACCCTCACGTTCCTAGCAATTTTATTGCTGGATGGATTTACTCAGCCTCAGTAAGAATCACTGCTGATCTCTATGAAATATTGCAGGTCTACTTTTCACCAGTTCCCAGGTGACCAATCTGCAACTTATTCATATTAGAAACTATTTTTTCTCTGCCCACACTGATTCTAATGTGGTCTGTATATCACCAGGCAATGACAAGAACAGAGGAATTGATCTCTCCTGGCAAAATAAGCTTACTTTTGTCTTCAAACTTGCCTTTGTAGTGGAGGAGATATTATAAGCTGTTTGTCACTTATTTGGAGATGTATACACAGAAGAAACAACTCCCAACAGCTTCAGGGAGAAAGCTGTGTGTGTTCAAGTAAAACCCATGAAAACAATCATAATCTTTGGAACAAACAAAAGTTTAATAGAAGAAATGATCTGTTCCTACCTCAGAAGCTTTTAATAACCATTCCTCTCTGCAGATGAGGTACTCAGGGAAATTGGCACACACTGACCTGGGTTTGGGACAATGGCTGTAATCTGTCTGCAAAAAGCCCAGTAGGTTCTACAGAGGCTTCAGTGTCAATCAGAGAAAGAAATGGAAGTCAAACAAGCATGACTAGATTTTGTGGCGGCTTTGCCTCATGCTCTTGTTTGTTTAACCACCAGGGTGCCACCAGGTGGATGTTGGCATTTGTGTACAAGGTTTTTATGGAGATTGATGTTCACAGAAACATCTGAGTTAATTTACAGTGCCGTTCTCTGAAAGCCTCATTAAATAGAATCCTAAAGACAGTAATTTTCTCTCTGTTTTCCTCTGTTATTATATTCTACCACCAAAGATATCTAGTTTTATTTGATGACTTAAGTAACCTTGCTCGAAGGTGCTTACACATTTTCAAACTCTGTTACTGTTAGAAAGAGGAGAGAAGGAAGAATTATGACTGAGCTGTCTTTCAATATTTGCTGGGATCTTGCTGTCCTCTAAGTATTGCTTTGTCTTACTGTTACTGGGAGGTGTGAATAGCAAACAAACTTAAATGAAAAGAGCAAACCTTCTAGAGAGATCCTTCTGTATTTCTCTACCATCTCCTTTCCTATTTAATGTGTGTGAGTACATTACCCTGAGGATTAACACTGGATAGGGTTTAAACCACTGAAGAATTAAGAAGTTGCAACGCTTCACAGAAGCTTATGAGTTGCCTGTCCCAGGATACCATGTACTAACCAGCCTTTTTAGAAGAATTTTTGACCTTCAGTCCTGGCTATGAGGTAAGCACGTATTCCTTCATTCAGTTTGCAGATGGATAAAACTGACAAAACTGGAAAAGTTGACTGTTTGTAACATTCATGCTTTAAATGCTTAAACTATGAAAAAAAAAAAACAAACCAACAAAAAAACCCTTAAAACCAAAATCTCAACAAAAACATTCTATAAAGTTACAATCCATTATTCCTGACAATTTGCAAGTTTGATGAGGTGGGTGGTGGCTTTGATGCTATAATGTGGGATCAAAAAGCTATTTTTATACCCTTAAATCAGCATCTGGAAATGAAGATAATTGACATGGACCAGCTTCTGTATTTCCAATGGTCTCATATGAAAGTAAAAAGATACTCGCTGAGGAAATGAACAAAATTTTGTTGAAATCACTGAGAGTTTTTATACTAATGGCGTTGGTTTTTGGGTCAGGCTTTTGAAAATCTCTCTCAGTTTAGCAGCAATCCCAACACCACATCCAATATCTAAGTTGCAAAGTACTTCCGAAGACATTGTACATACAAATTTCAGTCACCAGAATGGTACATTGTGTTTGTATCTGTTTCAAGTTTCTGTACTTTAATTTCACCTATTTAAATGTTATGAAATTAAAAAATAAAGATATATGGGGGAAAGGAGTTATAGGAAAAATGGACAGCACGATGATGCTTATAGCATATAAGTCTCCACCCTATACTTAAGATTTGCTAAATATAATGCATATTTTGCTATTTTTTTCTTCATTACTGAAGGAGAGATATGCTCATTTTAGTTTTCTTAGATACAAATTTCAGTGAATTTTTGTGAGTAGCTGTTATAAGTACCAAGAATCTGGGTGAATTTCCCAACAAAGGTAATCTGAAATCTCCATTGTAGGTAGATCTGAAGCTTAATAGAACTTCATTCATTTTTAAACTATGAAGAAAAAGGTACAGAAAAGGTGGAAGACATCTCTGTATCCAAGGATGATCCTGTTAAGAAGGGAATCCTCAAAATATAATGATCTTCTATTGTAAAAACTATATTCTATGAGCCTACTACCACCTCCAGGATTTATCTTTCTATAAAAGTAAAACTGTGAAGAGAAAGGATTCAGTCTTTTCACTCTATAATTTCCCTGGCCTTCTTTTCAGGGTAACTTGTGTGCTGATTTTTTTTTTTTTTTACATTCAAGAGCTTGGCTTCCTCTTTCTCCTTCCCAACCCAAGCTGTGGCATCATTTTTGATAACAGGAGGATATTTGCATTGCTTTTGCTTGTGCATATAGAGAAGAGGTCAGTCTTATAAGTAGTCTGTCACTTTCAACTGATTTCAATGCCCTCCTCCTCAAAATCAAAAATGTAACCCTAAGATTACAAAAGACAAAAGTAACTCATCTCACATCATAAGCAGTAGACAAATATATGAGGGAGGGACACAGTATTAAGCAGTTTCACAAAAATTCTCTCTTCTAATCCTGGTTACACAGATGCATATCCTAAATAGTCAGAAAAATCAACTATTGTTCCTGTTAATGTTTTGTTAAGCAATTTTGACAACAACACACATTTGGCAAACTCACAAATACAGCATGCCTTGTCCTTTGAATTGTGGATGGTTTGCACTGTGCTAAGAATGACAACAATTACAGAATCTGCATGTATCTGCCAACAGAACAGATGGCCTTGTAGTTGGAGAAAAAAAGGAAGAAAATAAATGCTCAAATGAAATCCAGAATAACAATGAAATCTTAACTAGATGCTGATATACAGGATAATAAAGAACTTAATTTGAAAATATTGCAACATCAGGGGAAGGAAAGAGACTGAAATGGATTTGAGATGCTTTCTGAGGAAAGTACGAGAAGTGGATTGCCATGCTTCCAGCACATTAAATCATCTATATTCTTTAGTTTTCCGCTGGATATGTCTGCTCAGAGTTATATTAGTGTGGTCATTCAGTCCTAGTGTCTATGCTGAAGTTAAGGTTTTGGTCACAAGAGGTGTATGAAGATAGCCACAATATGAAAAGTTTACCTGTAGAAACAGATTTTAGAGCGTAAATACTCCCAAAGTAGTCAAAAAATGATTGAAACAGTAACTACAGTAATGATTTTGAAGAGCTGAAGTCATATGCATAGTTCCATTTCTTTTATCCTTATGCCTCTGTAGCTAATTGTTCAGATAATCAATGGCAGATAGCATATGCATACTGGTACTGGTATTTTCCAAGAGCAGAAAGTGTTTTTCTACCACATCTTTGATACATGCTTTACAACATACTGAACAAGAACATGTCTCTGCCCCATTCATTTTACAGTCCAGGAAGCAAGCAGATTTTTGTGTGTATATGAAGACCAAGACCCAAGGAAATATATCATACAATAGAGAGCAGCATGGAAGACAGATGCCATAGCACATCAGTAGTTGAAAAGCTATCTTTTTTTTATTTTTTATTTTATTTTTAAAGCACTGGAACAAAAAGAAATATCAAAAGAAAGATTTTAGTGACAGAATGAGATAGATCTGCAGAAACCCACAGTGACTTCTTCCCATATATGGCAGCATGGGAAAGAAAGCACAAAGATCTTATTTGAAAATGTAATGAATTGACTGTAGCAGTATAGCCAATTAGAGCTGAAACTTGACCTCAATACTAAACAAAAGGCAATAGGAAAGGTGAATAACAGCTAAGAGTACTATGAAAAATGTTGTGCTAAGACAAGTGAAAAGAGATTCTTAACGATTTACTAAGGAAACAGCTGATAAAATGCATCTCTGATTCACAACAATTCCCAATGATTCAAGGTACTCTCAAGAAATGAGACTGGGGCAAATCATATGCTAATACAACCAAGTTTTTCAAGCTGGTGTTTTGTCCTTTTGGGGCAAAATCATAGCTACTGTAACTTGGGACAAATGCTACTTGATTGGTATCTTCTAAATTCCTTATCCATTGTTGCATCAAATCCTTTTTTAGCTTGAAGTATTTTACTTTTGTTAGTATTTATTGCAGGTGGTATTTGTGCCTTTATTGTCTTGTCATCTGTAAGTACCTATAATTCCAGTTTGCTTTCCTGGAGAGGATTTATTAAGGTCTAGTCACTCTGTATGCACACACTCTCATCTCATTTCACCTTGCCAGGCACTTCCATATGACTGCAAAAAAACTTTGGAGGATTTAACACTGAAGATTGATTCCTGTGAATTCATCCATGAAGTGTTTTTTCCTGTTCAGCTATATAATCACATGTAAATAAGTCATATTGCTGTGGCATCAAAACGTCTCACAGAAGCTAAAAATAAATACACGCTGTCCCAGACCAAGGTCCTGCGACTTAATAGGACAAATTTTATTTGCTTAATTTTCCATTTGTTGCTGTATTTCCTTACTTTTGTCTCTCTCTGTGTCTTTCTTTTTTAGTTATTTAGTTTTATTTTATACTGGAAAATGTATCTGTGAGAAATTTTAAACAGAAGAAGTGGGTCTTGCAAACTGTTTTGAAGATTTTGACTCTTTTTGTGGGCATTTCTGCCTCTGATCAGATGAGAGTTAGAACAGCTTACCCTTATTTCTACAGAAGCTCCATTCCTTGCTTTCATGACTGTCATCTTCAAAGCAGAAAATTTAATAATATATTCTTCAAGAAATCTCCATTAAGGAGAAAAGACAAAAGAGAGAAATTGTCTAACTTAGTTCTTGTATTACTAAATGAATGTGTCGGTTCTGCTTAATGTTAAATTTTTTATGAGTGACCACACTGGTTACAAAGAACAATTCAAAGCCATTAAGGGGTGGTCAAGTAATAGGTGAGATCACAGTCTCCTATCCCAAAGCCAGAGGGAAGGAATGAGATGAACTTAAGAAGAGATCAAGTTGCTGAGAACAATGACCTTCCATATCTCAACTTTATACTCTGGTAAGGTGAGCTCTGACGAAGTTTGCAACTTGTTCTTTAACAACAATTTAGGGATGGTTAAATGCTGATAGCAGTCAATTAAATTTGTGCATATTTCTTTCACCAACAGAGTGTGCTTTATATAGAAGGCATCAGATGCTATCCACAGTTAGATATAAATTATAGGGTTTCTATATTTGGGCAATTAACAGGTGATGTGAGTTGCTACAGGTACAAATTTAAAACCTAAAAACTGTCACTTTTCTTTCTAGTGAAAAATGTCCTTCAGTTGGGCTGATAGTCCTGTAATTATATATTAAAAAAATAACAAAAAAAATATTTTTCTCTGTGTAAAGCACAACTATTGAAAACAACTCCACCTAGTAAGATCCCATTCAGACATATATGCATCCATGTTCACTTAATATTTCCCTTTAATTCAGATCTTGCAAAAAGACATTATCATAACTGATATTTTAAATCTGAAATCCCTGTGTTCAACCATATAAGTTACTGCATAAATTTAATCATTGGAAATAGAGGAACATTACCATATTAATATGAGGAGAAAATTCCAACATTTAGAAGATATCAGCATTTCTTTGGTTTCATACTGTTCTGCTTTTTTACATTTAAAACAATAGAGACTGAAGTCATTCTTAAGAGATGCAAGTAAAAGTGTTTCTATAACACTTTGGAGACTGTGAACATGGGCAGTCACATTCTGATCTCAATTACATATGTGTAATAATAGAGAATTTCAGTGGAGTTTAATTAGTAGAATCTGTCTCAGAGATTTTTTTTAAAGTATTGTTTTCAAAGATCAAATAAACAGAACAGTTACACTGCTTGAAATCAACATCTTCTCCCAATAGGTAAGGTAAATAAAATCATTGCCATATCTTACAGCTTCAGAACCTATGGCTCATATACCACGAATATAATTGAAACCTGTACATAGTCTGCCTACAAATTCCATCTAACTTTGTTGCCAGGAAAAAATGGGTATCCTGCACTCTTATCACTGGCCACATGATATCCCTAAAAAGGCACATGTACATATTTATGCATACATTCATGTATATACACAGATAGTGTCAAGTGTATCTAATGGCTATCACGTATTACATGTTTCCATTCTGGCACAAATGTCAGGACAGCTAAAAGTCTGATTTTGGTCTGATTTTGCTATGGAATGTAATCTGATATTTGAAAATATATTTATTAATAAACTAGTTTGTCTACAACACACTAAAGAATATACCTTTATTTTCTTTAAGGAAAATCTATCTCTTGTAAAGGTCAAGTGTTAAATGGCTAATGACATGATTTATAGCTAATAGTCACTTCATTTCTGTTATAGGAACTCTGAGGACAGGCTTGGTCTTCAGGCTGTGATAAAATGTAGGTTAAGTGTGCCATTTGTTATTTGTCCCTTTGTGATTAATTGATCATTCGGAATGTCAATTACTTAATCATCCAAAATATTAATCAGCAGCCAGCTAAACAATAGCCCTAAATTGCTTTAATACCAATAACCAGGTGGCCACTGAAAGTAAGAAATCTGTTCAATTAAAGAGCTGACTTTAGATTTTGCTGTCAAGTATTCAGTTAACCTCATCTCCCTGCTTGCTGCTGAAAGCTCAGTACTGACCTGTCATTGCACCAAAATCAGCCCTCTGAAGTGCTGGAATCAGGACTTTTACTCAGCAAATGCCTGTGCTGTTTTAAAATTTGAGGGAAATTCCACATGGTTCAGGCAATGTTTTGTAACACCGCCACAAGATATGCCTGTAGCTCACTGTAAGCCAGCTGATCTATTGGATAATTCTAAGTGATGCCTTAATGGTAGACTAACAGTCGCTATGTGAGAAAAGTCATTATTGTTCAATTAAGTGTTTAAAAATATTCGATCTATATCATTTTTATTATCCTTGTTGAAACAAATTCCCTGCTTGAAACTGATGTGGCTCCTTTTCACTTTGTTAGCGAATACTGGGACAATTATCCTCTTATTTTAGACTCGTCATATCTGGGAAGACAGTTTTGCCCAAGTAGATTTATTGTAGTTTAGTGATGAGTAGGTTGCTGTTGTGGCCATTGTGTTCTCATGTTTATTATAAAATAGCACCTGATCTCTGTGTGCCTCAGTTTAATGAATAATAGTCTTCTTATAATGATGTAACTGATGCAAGTTTTTGTAATGGTACTTTACTAGGTTAATAAACATGTCCTGAACTTACCTAAATATTGCACTGATAAACACAATAGAACCAATAATAACATGTTATGTGCTTCAGCTGGTTAGAGTATACTGTATGTATCATATGTATATTTACTGCATGGCCTAGTCACCTTCAGGAAGGGGTAAGCATGTTTAAGAAAGGAGCAGAGTGAGCAGTCAGGCTGCAATATGCTTCTAATTTATGCTTCGCTTTAATTTTCCAGATGAAAAATAAAAAATGATAAAGGATAATCTAAAATGACTGTATCACCAGTCCATTCTGATCAGCCCAGGGCTACAACAAAAAAACTAGTAATACAGAGATGACATTGCTGAGTGATGCAGCAACCATCTAGAATCCTATCCTGAAGAAGATTGTTTCAATCAAATCCAGTTGTGTAATAGTTAATAACAATACATAGGGAAATCTTGAACAGAACTTACTTCTACACTCGGAGCACAAATTATGTGCTGTTACACATTTACTGTCATTACTAACCAAATTTTCTACCAAGTTTTAAAATCTTTACTTATATTTTAAATACCACAAAGTTGGCTACTATCACTGAGTTTTATGAACTCAAATCATATGGTTTCTTACATCAAAATGCTAACAAAATCAGTTTGACATCCCCTCCCAAGTTATCTGTCTATTACAGTCAATATCAACTTAATTTTCGGAATGCCCTCAATTTAGAAGTTTCCACCATCAAGCATTTTGTCAGCATTTCTTCCTGACCACTTTGCTCAGTTTGTGAGAAAAGCTGGAGGAAAAGCTCAGAAAAAAACCCTCTTTCAGGGGAAGAAAGTTCATAAGAGTGAACCGATTAAATAGATTAATTTTCTCACCTATTTGTAGAGATAACTTGGCCGTTTGTCTCCTTACGTAAACTCTGATACATTTGTTAGCATATCCTAATGAGTTAGATGAAAGATAAAACAAGAATTAAAAATGTTAGGAAATGTTTATTAAGTGTCAGGAAATGAAGTTTCGGTTCATGACAATAGTGCAGGAAGAACAACAACCATCCTATCATATTGAAGCAAGCCACTCCTGAAGTGAAAAGAATCACAGAATCACAGAATAGTAGGGGTTGAAAGGGACCTCTGGAGATCATCTAGTTTACACTCTTCTTAATGCAACCCTGGATACCATTGACCTTCTTGGCCGCAAGGGCACACTGCTGGCTCATGGTTAACTTACTGTCCACCAGGACATCAAGGTCCTTCTCCACAAAGCTGCTTTCCAGCAGGTTAATCCCTAACCTAAGATGCTATCTCGGGTAGCTTCAGCGCAAGAGACAATATTCTATTTGTCCTCAGGGCTGAAATTCAAGGTAATATATGGTAATATGTTACATCATCTGTCCATCTACCTTTAGCTTTTCCGTTTGGAGTGCTGTATTTATGCAGACAACCTGTTCAGTTACTCACATCAGTTGTCTTACATTTATTACTTCAGCTACTTAAGATGTGCTATATTTCTGGCTGTGCGGAAAGGTGCAGGAGATTAGTGTGTTTAAAAAACCCAACAACTAAACTGAATATTGTTCATAGTAAGTATGAACTGTAGCTGAGTACCAATATATGAAGTCTTGGACCCAAAGAAGTCCATAGAAAATCTACACTGAGTAGACTTTGGACATAATTTCTCTCTAAATATTGTCAATATTTTGCACAGAAGCAAGTGTATCCAACTATTACATTTGTCAGAACTCATGGAAAGCTTAGTACTTATTAACAGTTTTTGAAGTGATCATTTGGCCTTCCACAACTCTGAAATGATTTCTGTAATTAGCTCTATTTCCATGCAGTTATTAAGACTTTGTAAGGATTTGCAGAAATAGGCAAGGAAAAGATCCTATACAACTATTAAAAAAAATGTCTTGGCAATTTGTTATTTACTTACTTTAATATTACTGTGTTTATATTCATCAATGGGGAAAAGTAGCAAAAAGCCAAACAAACACCGTGTCCTCATTATGATTCTTATGTAGTCATTCATTGTTTCCCCTCCAGTATTAAAACAAGTACACAAACCATAATATGGGACGAGTGCCAACATTTGCTTTTGGTTTTGATCAGCTTGTGACCACCTGTTCATGTTTGCGCTTGGAGAAAAGTAGGACTTAACTGCAGCAGTAGGTAAACCCTTGATCTGACCTGGAAAGTAATTGGTTTACTACTTCCATGAAATCCACCATCAAGTGATTAATTCTATGTTTGGGTACACAGGACTCACTCACTTTCCTTTTCATTGACTTGTGTATAATCCCAGACAAGTTGCTTTCCTTGCTATATCATTGTGAATGACAATCAATATTCACATATGACAGCAAAAAAATCCAGCCCAAGCCCCCTCTGCCCCCTCCCCAGCCCCAAAGCAAAAAAGAAAGACCCACCAAGCACCACAGAATAAATTCTGCTGAGACTGGTAGTGGAAAAAGGGACATTGATGTTTATGGCAAGCAATATGCTTCCCACTATCTCAACTCATCTTCAATATACTCAAGAAATACAGCTTTATACCTAAGAAAGAATCTATGATGCAACATTGTGAGAAAAGTATAAGAGAGATCCTTGTGGCTGTTCGTTGGCATTCTGTTGCCCAGAAAATGACAACAAATGAAAAAGCCATTACTAATGAACACCCTGTGCTTAAAAACAAACTTCCTGAAGGCCTGCCTGTAAGAAACATGCTGTAGTCAAAGTGTTGCATTGTTTCTGGTGCAAAACAATAATTTTAATATTTGGCAGTACTGGACAGAGAAATAACAAGCAGATTTAGTGTTAGCACCCTCTTCATTCTTCAGTATAATACTGTCTCTTCAGAAATCAATACTCAAACTTATTCAATCAGTTATTTTGAGTTTGATAGATGCATAGTCCCTTTTTGGCTTAGAAGGATCATTGTTTCCTCTCTAGATTGCAGTAGAAGAGTTTTTAGAAAATATGATTTTTAACCTCTGACAAGTTGGAGATACTGGGTAAATCTGATAGGTATTTCATGTTTGTATTAGGAAGAAAGAAAAAAATGGCTTTGCTTGTTTTTTGGATTGTTTTCTTTTTTTTTTTTTTTTTTTTTTATTTCCTCTATACTTCATCACAGGAATATCAGAATTGAATCTAAAACTTAACAGGCTTTACAAGACTTTTGTTGAAAAACACTTTTTTGCGTCAAAATTTAGTTTACGGACAAAATGCATAAATACAAACCTGAAGTTTCTGATCAAACTATATAAATAATCATGTACTAAGACACTCTCACAGAAAAGATAAATGTTAAGGAAACAGGAAACCTGAGGCTCAAAGCCCCTCCTCTTCTTAACTTGCAGTGGATTGAATCTCACATCAGAAGCAGAAATCTTTATCTCTAGTCTTTTCTGAGACATCATTTTCCTGTAGTCCTTATTTTCATCCCAGAGAAGAAATTGAAAATATTTTAATATCTTTAATGTCTGTGAAAAAAATGAGGGTTTTTTTCCCTTCAAGTTAGACTTCCCAAGTTATCCTTACATGTGTCACTGTTATTTAAAACAATCAATTAAACAACAGAATAATCTGGCCCATAATTTCTTACACTTTGTGTCCATAATTAACCAGTATTCCAAGGTAACTTCAGAGTTCTGTTGACCACACAGTTTTAGATCTCCATCTTATGCAAGTCAAATCCAAAGCCAGCATTAAGTCTCTTTCAAGAATGGGTAACACCAATTCTACTCCTCATTTTCCACCAGTCTTTCATTCATGTTGAACTGTGGACTCTGAGATGGAGTCTCTCAGGACTAGAAGAGTACACAGCATAAAATGGGATCTAATTTCATTAGAGACCTCTTTTACTAATTTACAAATGTATAGCATCACTGATATTATGCAGTGTATTGACACAGTATCTCTTTATGCATACCAGGTGAATAATGTCTCATTTCCAAATAAAAAAACTGTCTGAGATAGTAAGTACTGCTTTTACTTTTGGTACAAAACTCTGAAAATTTTGGCTACATTATAATTATAATTAATAACATCAGTTAGTAAGAAAAAAATAAAAGTGCTTATGGTTTTAAAATGTTTCTGCACTACATGTAGGCTGAATAAAATTATAATGTCTGAGAGCAGATACAGAAAGACACAGAGACTCATTTGGTATAGTTCTCTTATTATGCAGTAAATGACAATGTGATGTGAATGTACTTTGAGATTAAATGGTGATATGGTCAGCTGCTGGAACACAGGCGGGAATGGCATTGATTCCACAGACAATCATAAAAAAGATCATTTTCATAAAATGAAATGGGATCTAAACCAAGGTTTTTACTCACCATTATCCTTTTCAAATTTAGGAGAGCAAGTAAGCACTGCAACAGCTCAAGATTCTAAAATGCAGCACCCAGTGGTGTGCATTTGGCAAATGGCCTTCTGTTTGCTGCAGACTCTACCTTGCCCCTGTTGACAACTTTGAATGGTTCTCCAGCTACAGTCTCAGATGTCCCACATGAGATATCAGCTCTTCAGGAATCCGTGTAGACTTCAGACTCCCAATTCTCTCGTATAAGTTATGGCCAGATGTCACTGTCATAAAATAACCAGTGGGATGCAATGGTAAAGAATTCTGCACTCCTAGGTGTATCTTTGTTTCCCAGGGATTTCCCAGCCGGTAATTTTCTAGTGATAATAAAAGCAATCACTGGCATTTGGAATAAGTTATTGTTAAAATAGGTTTTAAAATATATTTTCATATTTAAAACATATCTAGAAAAATGAATCTGAAATGCAATACAGGACTAGCTAAATACAAATGACACCACAATGATCAATAAGTCACAGAGTTTAAGGACCATTTGTTTTAATATCCTCAATGACAATAATAACCAAAATTATAATAATTACATTTTTATTATTTTATTACCCTTGTGAAATAAATCCTTGGCCTTGACTATATCTTCAGCAGATTGGAATACAAAAAAAAAAAATAAATAAACAAGACCAATCAGATCAGAGACACAGATGAACAGGCTAGTGAGCTCCAAACTCTTTTATTCTACTCAGAGTAAATGATATGGCATGTGAGAAAAGGTCTTACTAGCAAAAATGTCACCTAAACTCTCAAGCCTTTGATGCTGAAAAGAACTGCACATGTATAAAAGAGAGAGGTGATGAATTAACAGCAAAACAAAGTCAACTCCTAAAAGAACAGGGAGCCAAAAGTAGCAGAAAATATTCATCTTCAAGTGAAGTGCAGCAGAAAGCAGACTGAAAAATGGGAGGCCTAGTTCCTGGTCACCTAGTGTGAGGATCTTACCTAGGAAGCTGTTGACTGATAGAGTGATCAGGTAGTTAAGTTATTCATTGCTCTAATGTCACACGTGATCTGTGAAAAAAAAATCTCTAGCTTGACAGATGGACTATATTTTTGTCTGTCTTGATCATAAGAGATCATATCAGAACTTCTAGCTGAGGACCTTATGATGCTTCACAATTTTAAGTTTCTAGAGGGAAATAATGTAGGTACCTTCAACAGAAAAAATGGGAGACAAACAAGATAGTCATGACCCACTATGCTAAATGACAGATAGATTATTCAACTGCTGCTACCACTCAGTAAAAGCAAGAATACCCCTTTCATGAAGAAGTCTATATACTTATATACTATAAGTGTAGTATATATACTTATATATATACTATAGTATATAGTATATATACTATAGCCTATATATATATACACTAGCCTAAATATGCTGTAAAGGCATCAAACACTGAGCTAGTGCAGGGATTCAGTGCCCCATACAGAAATGCTGGTGAGCAAGCAATGAATGTTAGAAAGTAATCAAGAATCTAGATTAACATCTAAGGAACCACTATACAAATAATCAGAAAGTACAAATCAAGATAGTAATAAGCTCAACTGCTACAGATCACTTAACAAAATAAGTTGGTGATACTGGATTACTTCACTACAGAGGCACGTACAAAACTGAAGTAAACCCTGTGAGTAATGAACTTATGCCTAAATCTAAAAATAAACAAATGTGTAATCAATGTGACAAGTCAACGAGTCAACATGAGTGAAGCTTTACACTGCAGTGTGCCAAGTATGAGAAGATTCAGAAGAAGCTACCTTTTTTATACTAAAATAAATTATATAATACTTATATCTCCATCTATTTTTATATTAGTTTGTTACTTCCTCTAAAAGCAATCAGGAAATGCCATTACTTACCTTGAAGATTCAGCAGCTTGCTGTTGTCCCTCTGAGTTTCTCTGTGATCTTTTAGCAAACCACTTAATATTTCAAATTCCCAGTAAAATAACAATAATACAACTTCTATGATTTGTTTGTAGTTCAACGATAACAGATCTGCCAGACTTACACATACTGGCATGAAGATCATAGAATCATAGGATGCATTGGGTTGGAAGGGACCTCTAAAAGTCATCTAGTTCAGCAGTTCAGCCCTCCTACAATGAGCAGGGACATCTTCAACTAAAGCAGGTTGCTCAGAGTCCTGTCAAGCCTGACCTTGAATGTGTGCAGGGATGGGGCCTCCACCACCTCTCTGGGCAGTTTGTTCCCGTGTTTCACCAACTGCATAGTAAAGAACTTCTTCCCAATGTCTAATCTAAACCTACCCTTCTATAGTTTAAAAACATTGCCCCTCATCCTATCGCTACATAACCTTGAAGATATTTAGGCTTAATGTTCTGAAGAAGAACTAGCATGCAACCATGGTACCTGACAACTATGGCAAAAAGTAAAAACTCCTAAACTCTCCAAAAATGTAGTTATGCAGAAAATATGATTATATTTGGTAGCACAGAAGGGCAGTCTTGGAACATATTTGCACTTGTTGCACATGTTTAAGAGACATTGCTGTTAAAGAGGAAATTATACCTCTGAGTAGAGGTAAGTTTGTAGTGTTGAACATGTATAGAAATCTAGGCTGGCTCTGCCTAAATGTCCCTGGGTGAGCAGTTTCCTTAATCTGAATAAATGGGATTTAGTATTATGTTAAAATATTCAAGCCTCAAATAAGAAAATGTTAAGAAACCTAGTGCAAGAGTCTTCTGTGAGCAGGGACATATGAAACAGTTCAATCTCTCATGAGCTGAGCAGTTTGCCAGTTCACCATGTGACAGACTTTTCCAAGAGCTGAAATAACGAAAACTGTGGGCAGATCTGTGGGAATTATTGACACTAGATGTGGCTAGAGGGATGGGCCAATGGAGTGAGGAGCAGCTAACAAAAGTCATAGCACCATATCACACCAACTTAATTCAGACCTTAGTAGCAAGACTTAAAAACATGAGTGAAGGAAGGCTATTGCAAGAGGAGGAAAGAAACCAGCTGGCATTGCAGTGGCTTCCTGGAGATGGAGAATATACATTGGGTTAGTTCTGTTGTGGAAATCAGGTGTTCTTCTCTATTAAGCTTTCCTGTTAGAGCTTTTTTCTCTCTTTTAAATGAGTATTGTTTAACAAACTACTTGGATCCTACCCGAGAGAGGGGAAAATTAATTCACTTTAAGCCTGACTTTTAATATAATTTCCCCAAGTTCAAAGAATTTTGCCAGAGCTTTGAGCCAGGGCTTTTTGTAGTGACCTTGAATTTCAGCCCAGCCCTTGTTGTTGCCTATCAAGTCAGATAGGAACATAGGGTGTGTATACAACGACAACATAACACTGGCTTAGGAAAAATCATGGTATCCAATGCCAACATATGCATAATGACATCTGTATTTGTTTGGTCACACCCTACCCTGCAGATCTTGATGTGTCTTCACTTCCTCCACACCACCATAACACTTGAAATGCCTCTGGTAGACAAGTCCCTCTGAAATGACTGTGGAGGTCAGGCTGACCCTGCGAGTCTTAGGTGTGCTGCTGGTTGTAGCTGAGACTCAGTGTAAGCAAACTTCCTGCAAAGGTGTTTAGAGTGACATTGATTTCTTCTAAACCGCTTTATTCCTAAGCAGTTAAAGCTCCATCTATTCAGTGTCTTTTTTCAATGAGTACAATAAAGAACTCAGGAGCACTGAAAAACAAATTTGCATCCTTTGATAAGCACTAAGAAAAAGTGCTAGAATTTATTGGTAATCTGGTTAAAAGCCTTCCTTTCTGTCCCTGATACACAGTAGAGACACAATCTTAAGAAAAGCTGACTGGGAAAATGATTTCACAAGGAGGAAGACAGCTGTTGCCAACATAAAATACTTATTTTTTGTCTGCAGATTCACTGCTTCCATTCTCTTCAGTGGCAATATAAAAGGAATCGAGAGCACCATCTACTAAAAAAGGAGGAGTCCAGCAAACTGTCACACTGCCTGATGTATTTTCCTTCTCACTTCAAAACTGTCTGCTATATAATTGGCCATAAATTGTTGTTACTTCCCACTATGGCAAATCTCTTTGTGGATTTTATATAGTTTGGATAGACTATGACTGAGCCATAGGGGGAATAAAAAAAAAAAAAACCAACAAACAAGCATAGTGTTTAAGTGCTATCAATAAGGAAAGAATATTAGTGACAATAATATAAGGCCTGGACAGGATTTTTCTATTTCCCATAAGCTGTATAATAGAAACTCTGTTTATGTGCCACACCTTGGGCCAGGTCAGTACAAAGAAGATGGTTTTCTTTTTCTAATAGCATATTATTAAAAAACATATTTGCATTCCACCTGTTTGCAGGTGTGTTGTCATTCTAGTGTTAAGTAGGCTGTGTTCTCTGATAGAAGTTCTTCACTATGAGGGTAGTGAGTCACTGGAACAGATTGCCCAGGGAAGTTGTGGATGCTCCATCACTGCATATGTTCAAGACCAGGTTGGATGGAGCCTTGAGCAACCTGGTCTAGTGGGAGGTGTACCTGCCAGTGGCAGAAAGGTTCCTTCTAATCCAAACCATTCTATGATTCTATAATAGAAGTAAAAAATAAGAAAATTATATCACCTAAGGCTTCACTTGCTCAGTCCTGTTGGTTCTTACTTACCTTTCTCCTTTTTTTCTCCACTTCTTTTACTCTTTGCTATCGTTATGTGTAACTGAATCTCTTAACACTCTGAAGGTACATTTTAAAGTTTTCTTATCTTTTTTCCATAAGTAACTAGATGGATTCATGAGTCTATCCCAGATTCCAGATATTTACTGAAGCTATACTTGCTAACTGAAGTAAAAGATAAACTGAAAAAAAACAATAATAACTCCTACATGCCCCCTCTGGTAATGCTTCATGACTTTCTTTTTTGGCTTTTAAGGAAGTGGGATTTTTGCTTGAGAGACTGAGAGAAACAAAATACAGACTTTAACAATTCACAACATGACTTGAAATTATTGAAGTAACTGGGCTACAGGTAATTAGAGGCAATTCCATGATGGTGGACATAAAGTCCCATACTCAACAAAAAATAGTGCAGAAACAAACTAAAGACACCGAGGAAAATGTAACCAGGCATCTAGACCCATCATAGTTACAGAGATTTTTATTTTGGCCTGACCTTTCCATCTCAGACATTGCTATTGCACTCCCCAAAATAACCCCCCCAACTCTTTGGAATGATTAACAAAGATCCTATGGACATCTTCACAGAATAACCTGATGCTGGTTAAATTCACGGAGTTAAACTGACACTGCAAAATTTGCTTCTGCTTAAGCCTTTTATAAAAGTCCTAGGAGACTTTAAGGTCTGAACTTAAGTTTCTTTAAATCAGGTCTAATTTTGTCCTGTGAGTTCTTGTGCTGTCTCCTTTGAAGGCTTGATACTGTAAACTGTAGTTTAAGCATAATACAAGGGAAATTCTTAATTGGTCATACCAGTGCTGTCCTTACAAATCTTCTAATGTACCAAGGAAAAAATTTCACCTTTCAACATACTCGCAATGAGACTAAGGAGAGAGGAGAGACGGAGCTCAGAGAGATTAGAATGTTCTCAGAAACACAAGCATGGAGCAAATTAGAAGTTTGCTAATTAGAGCTGTGCTTGGAGAGAGAAGACTGCACTGAATCCTGGGCCTAATCCTGGGATTATTTCTTTATTTAGGAAATTGTCATGTTAAAGTCAAGGCATGTAAAATCTGTTTGAAAATTTTTTTATTTCACAGTATCTTTTCTATTCAAACAGAACCCATACTATGTCAACATGTTTGCTTTCTATTTTCTACTCAAAATTACCACAACCTAATGAAAAGTGAACAACATACACTAAGCTTCAAAAAAAAAGAAAAAAAAAAAACAACCTTGGAATAAAAACTGTATTTATGCACCTTCATTCACTTCCTGTCCTCTTGATAAACAGAGAAAACTGATTCAAAACTGAGTGAGCATTTACTCGTCTTTCCTCAGAAACCTCAAATTTTTCCCATTGGATTCCTATAACCACACACCTTGCTGAGGTCTCTAATGTTTCTTCTTAATACTTCAATTAAGAATAAGGCAGTTCATGCACTGGAACTCTAACACAAAGCTTCTTGATTGTTGTTGTTTATTTGTTTAGCATTCATTTCTTGGAGAAATTCCATGGATACAATCCATTTAATTCAGGAAAAAAAAAAACAAACAGTTAAACCAATTAAATTTTCTTCTGTCATAATGAGATGTACTGAAATATTCTCATGGCAGAAAAGCCGGTATAATTTACAGCAGTATATTCCTTCTATTCATAGTATATCCTGTTTTGCATTTTCTTGCACCATATTAAGAAAAGAATTCACTGGTTTTCAGATTTTATCAATGACAAAAAACTATTTTATGAAATAGATGGTAAGATGTGGCTACTGTGGCAACAGTGCATAAACATATCCAGTGATTGATGGTCCTTTCAGGTCCCATTAGCCACAAAATAAAATTCCTAGAAATTTCATTACAGAAACATCAACTTTATTAAATCACAAGGTAAATATTTTTTTATTAAATGCTGATATTTTTATACAGCTGAACAGAACCTTATTTTACAAATGCTCCCATCCTAATTTTTTAAACTTGTGGCAGAAGATACTATTCAGAATGTAATAAAAACTGGTTCTGCAGCTTATATAATAATGAGATACATACAGCTTTTAAAAAAGAAATGACAAGAAAAGTCCATGAAATGTTTACAACAGACCAGAAGAACTCATAAGGGTGGGAAAGTCAGAAGTTGGAGGACACAAACATGACTCTTGGAGGTAGTCAGTCCTGATATGTCTTTATTTCAATGGACAGTGAA